>CM076974.1:41103059-41395553 GCA_039105355.1 Benthosema pterotum
GGGGTCCATGCTCCAGACAGAGCTATAGGGTTGATGTGTGGACAACAACAGGTCCCTGTGTCTCTGACCTCCCATGATTTAGGTTGGTCTCACATCATTCTATTATTGTATACATATATGCACTGTATATAGCACGGTGGATGAAAAACAGCGGACTATTGGGTTTCGGAACGACACAACGTGTTTTACTCTAGACCAGGGGTTTTCAACATGTGATCTGGGGACCATCAGTGGTCTTTGAGAGGGTTCCAGGTGGTCCCCAGCTAAGTGGTTTAACCAGATGTAACTCTTGAGAACGTAAAAATGAAACCAAATGGACCCTGGCGGGTCCATTTGGTTTCATTTTTACAGTCAAGAGTTATTCATCATGTGAATTAGTCCTGATCTAGAAGATTAATGGTCATGGACAGAAGCAAAGGAAATCTTTAGTTGGGGTCTGTGGGGCTAAAATGTCCTCAAATGGTCGTCCATGGCTCAAATGCTGAATAAATGGTGGGCCCTGGGATGAAAAAGGTTGAAAAGCCCTGCTCTAGACTAGAGCTGATTTACCATGCGGGTCATGTGTGTGTGTCGTGTGTACATCGATGTGTGTGGTTTGCTCTTAGTGGGAGGTTCTATTCTTCGACACCCTCTTTTTGCCGTTCCACCTCCCTGGAACACACCCTTGTGCATACCACACCACGCCATACCATACCATACCGTGCCAGCTGCAGCTGTTGTGTGTCACTGCTAAAGATGCAGAAAATTCCACTCACTCTGCAATTAGAGCCACGCTGAATAGCCGACTTAGCTGTGTGTCCAAAGAATGCACTTTGCACCCGGGCCCCCACCCCTTCTACTTTGGAGACCGCTTGGTAAATCGAAACCGATGAGATAGAGTCATGAATAAACCAGTCACCCCCCCCCATCCCTTCCCTGCCTCCAGTTGACAGATTGTGTTTTTTTTGTGCACAAGCTGCTTCTTGTGATGTGCCGTTACCCCAGTTCAAGAAACCCAAGGAGTGGAAAAAAGGGGGCTCATTGATGGGGTGGGTTTCTCACGCCTGACTGAGAATGTTCGCTTTCCAACAAGTCAAGTGGTGCATTGTGATCCCAACCAAAGAAATGCAAATATAGGGGAGCAGATGTACTTCTTCTTTTCTCCCCATTTTGTAATGCCTATACGGTAGGTAGTTTTATACTCTGTCTTATGGCGGTGTCACGCGCCAGAAATAGCGGACGTACAAGCTCACATCGCACCACAGCGCAAAGCGCAGTGAGGTTGTAGATTGGCAGTTTTCAGCGCGCGACACCGTCGCACTGCGATTCCTAACAACAATTGGGCCCAGGGGCGGACATAACATTTCTCCATTGGGGGGTGTTGGGTTTGGGATAAAGGACCGTAATAGAATTTGTTATAATTGATATGATGAAAAGACTGTATATCTTCGATAGCTCTATAATGACCAAACCCAAAGTTTAATATATCAGAGAAAAACCTTTTAGCTGTCCTGAAGTACAATTTGCCATAAAATAATGTTTAGCTTTAAAAGCATTTAGAAATAGTTCAAAATGTAATCCTGGAAAAGATTAAAAATGATTATGAGTAAATATACCCATAAACCCTGAAAATTACTTACAACCCAGGACAAGCTGTGAAACCAAATGGACCCAAGTTGAAACACAGAAAAACACAAGTCAGCGAGGCAGTTCAGTGGAATGGATGAAAAACGGACATATTATGGGGGAGACGCAAAAAGATTTATTACAGAAAAGCCCACAGACGTCGCACAAAAATGTTGAAGCATTTCTCCCAAAGAATTAATGGCGGAGACAAGCATTATATCCAATCTGTTATCAGAAAATACACGTGGCATATGATGAAGTTCCTGCATGACGTTTACTGCAAAGGCTTATGGGAAATGAAGTTTCAATACAATGATGAAGTACAGAAACAATATGATGCAATCAGTATACAGTAGTTTTAACCAATTCTACCCAGCAACAGACAGTCTGAGAGAGCAGAAGCCTGTGATGGAAAATTCCAGCAAGGTCAATGCATAGATAACAGTCTGGGAAAGAAAACGAATAACCACAACAACCCAGTGTGTAGCAGACGAAGTCTCAACATTTCAACTGTGTGCAGAGTGCAACTTGAACATCCCTGAAAATAGCAGATCTACAAGGTGGTAAAATGAATGGAACAGATCTACAAGATGACATATGTAAATCATTCACAATTAGATTCTAAAATATTAAATATTTCCAATATTTCCATCAACTCCCCCCTTTTTGAGAATGATAAAACATATGTTATAAGAAAATAAACAAACATAAAAAATGGGAAAAAATAAAAGAATGAAAAATAACAAACTTCTATACTAAGGATCAAAAACATTTGACTTATGGCTAAGCAGAACAACTCAATACCTTTTGAATGGTACCCCGTTGGAGAGGGCTGAAAAGTGATGTTCCTCCCATTGATGTTAATCTTCAAATCACCTCGTGATTTAGGCAAAAGTTCATATTTCCTGACCTGATGTTTTGGTCAGTTAATCTTCAACAACCCGACAGTTGTCCGGAAAAAGTCTGTTAACAGTTAATTTCAACCGCGCCCTCCAGTCGCCCCCCCACAGGCCAACGAATACAGGTGTTGTAGCATGAGCACAGGTAACTGGAGGTGCTCTATTCAGACAGGTGAGCGCTGGACATGCTCACCTCAGACAGATGTCGGCCTATGGTTTGGCTGACCATTTCAGTTGGCAATCAGAGGTATAGCGACAGTTCGTAGGAGGGTACAGGACAG
Source organism: Benthosema pterotum (assembly GCA_039105355.1). Classification (NCBI taxonomy): domain Eukaryota; kingdom Metazoa; phylum Chordata; class Actinopteri; order Myctophiformes; family Myctophidae; genus Benthosema; species Benthosema pterotum. The sequence continues at coordinate 41,105,845 of CM076974.1, forward strand.
TTAGTTGATGGATCTTCAGAGCTGGAGCCCAAACAGTTCTTCTCGGTACCGTAACGAATTGTATAGGAACAAGCCTATTTCTGAGCTATTCTTACCTAGCCAATAAGACAAATATGAATCATTGATGTTGAAAATAACAAATAAAAATAATAAACAAAAATAAAAAAAAGGATAATTTTGAGACAAATGGGAAATTAATATCAGAAATACATATACAAATATGGTAACGCACATATATATATACATATATGTGTGTCAGTCAACATGTATATATATTTGAAATATTAAAAGGGTAATTTAAGCCATTGTTGGGATCTTACGGGATAGTCGATGGAATTAAAGGAACTTGGCCTTTTCAACCATATGACATCTCCCACAAAAATGACAACAAAACATAATGCAAAGCTAGCAAAATATATACTGTAACATGAAGTATGACAACAAAGTATGAATAATAAGCTGAACTAAGCTGAACTGGTCTGATCGATTGAAACCTGAAAAACAAAGCAATCACAAGAAACAAAAGAGGTTCACCGACTGCTAACGCCTAGCAAGTCCATAGTAGCGAACACGTGATCCAGTGGTCCCCAAAGTTTAGGCTGATTGCAGAGCAGCAGGGAGCTGGATTGTCCTTGAGTTTTGTCAGGTTTCAACTGAGCAAGATCAGCAGCAGCGATGATAAAGATGATGTAACCTGAGACACAGAAACAAACAAATACATCCAGGTGAATATACATGTATAGTATACATATATTCCAATCAAAACATCAAACAAAAATTACATGGTGAGTGTGTGTGTTTGTGAGAAAACAAATATTTAGTGATAACATTAAAAAGGAAAACTTAACTAAACTGTCTGTTGCAGTCAGTGCCAGGCTGCCAGCACCCTGTTGCAATGGACAAGGGGATATTCGCGGCCATCAGGTTGAATGACGATGGACCACCGAGTATCAGGACCGCAGCCGCAGATATTACAGCAGCAGAACGGGACCATGCTGGAAAACTGGACACTGAGGCATACAGGACAGCTGAATGATGATATCTCTCTGTCTATGGAAAAACACAGAGAAAGCAAAAAAACAAAAACATCTTGGTGAATGTATTGTCATCATATACAAAGTACTATTGATATACAATTATAATACAAATGACAGGGTTAATCAAAACAATATGTCAGACTAAATAATAATCTTCCTAATTAAAATAATATTCATAATGTTTTTGAAGGTAAATATACCAAATAATAAAATGAAAACATTTTTGTATTATTATTTTTCTTAAAAACTGAAACAATTTTGTAATAATCTTTAAAATAATATTTATATATTTTTTAGCAATAATAAAATAAATCTATTTTGTACCGGAACCAGAACAAGATATTATATTTTAAAATGGCACTTCCCCACCCCATCCAGGTGCAGAAATCACGGATATAACGGCAATCATAAAAACAGAATTTGCCCCGTAATTACTGGTAATCAAATAAGATACCACATTAAAAACAGCATAGTGTAACACACCGTACACTCTCCTAATGTCTACCTGACGTAGCGACCGTCAAACAAAGGAGTTGCTAAACCAAAAGAAATGGGATCCGGTATAAAACAAATAAATAGAAATAAATAAACTGGGATAGAATCCCTTTCTCCCCCGATTTGAACACAAACATTGTGTTTAAAAGTTAGAGAATAATAGTTAAACCAATTAAACAAATAAATCGTGTAAAATCTTTGAAATGTTCCTTTATTGGGAAATAACTCTAAAGGGATAATAACGACATTTAGCTATTTGAGTGACAAAAGATAAAAAAGAATAAAGACCCTAGTTTATTATCTACATCAGACCGGCCAAGACTGATATAAATGACAAATTTTGAGTTGAGAAAATAGTTTTGGCACCCACTGTATCTCAGCTGCAGGCCTACAGACTGAAACACGAGCTATGCCAAAAAAAGTTTGAAGTTAGGAGATATAGTTAGTAGGACGTTGCGCCTCATCCTGAATAATAGTAATGTTGAAATAAATAAATAAATAAATAAATAAAATGATAGTTGACACTCATTTGCCAGGAAAAATAAAAATAAAATTTTGGAATATTAGAATACATGAAAAAATTATTTTAGAAAACTTGTCAATTTTCTATCGATAAAAGAATAAAACATGGATACTAAAGGAATTATTCTATAATAGATAAAGTTATGGCTGTCTGCTTGAGGAAGTAGCGACCATAAGTCTAAGTAAGTCGTCAGTCATGAGTTGTGTAAATCTGCATCAAACGTCCAGTTGAGCGAATCTACAGTCTATGTTTGTCCTAAACAAATTAAAAAATATTTTAACACTGGATTAAGTACGGCGAGAAATAATGTTCCTAATTAAAGAAGTAGTTACCACTGCGGCCGTACGAGAGTTCTCACGAACACGCACACATGGAGGCACACACATATTGGTGAGACAGACAGAGACAAGCACACGCACATGCACACACATACATGCACGCACGCACACACTCATACACAGACAAGCACTACTTCCTTGCATTCCTCAACAGATAAGACAAAAACTCCCAAATAACACATTTAAGCAAGCGAGCGTGGACGAAAAATAGCGTATAAAATTGCGTTGCCTAAATTAAATTGGGTAAAATAGTATGTTGAAAATGTTGCCTCAGTAAAAATATTGTTTTAAGGAGTGAGCAAAGTAATTTGGAATCCTGAATAATGAGTGTATGAATCGCGGATCGTGACCGACCATAAAAAATTAAAAATTAAAATTAAATTTACGACTGAGGGTTCAGGGGTTTACAGTAATAAATAACATAGCAACACTATGACCAAGAATTAGTGTTGTATAGACTATAAATTATGAATTCAGATAAGGTTTATTACTGTACTTAACTCAAGCAGGCAGGCAGGCAGGCAGCGGGCTGCGGGGTGGGTAGACCGGGAACAGGGATCGGATCCGTGGGGACCAGGGAGGGACCCCCCAAGAAATCCCACGGAGACCGGTGTGGTGTGGACGTCTGTTCCAAAAAGCGGCGGGCTTGGTTCGACATAATACGTCATCGTATTCCCAAGAACTGACTCAGAAAATGTCGACTGGTGTCTTAAAAGTTTCAGTCCGGGTGAAAAAAAGGAAAAAGAAAAAGAAAAGGAAAAGGGCGCTTTGGTTCGACTTCTGTCTGGACCATAAATTATGGATCTCATTAGAAGCCGGCTCGATAAAAAGGATAAGTGCGCTGCTTCGTAACAGGCGAGAAGGATTAAATTGTTAAATAAGGCGCTGGTTCGACTCCGTAGGAGAGAATAAATAAAATTTAAAATCTCCTTAGAAGACCGGCGAAGAAGGATCAAATTGTTGGATTTGGGATAAAGGACCGTAATAGAATTTGTTATAATTAATATGATGAAAAGACTGTATATCTTCGATAGCTCTATAATGACCAAACCCAAAGTTTAATATATCAGAGAAAAACCTTTTAGCTGTCCTGAAGTACAATTTGCCATAAAATAATGTTTAGCTTTAAAAGCATTTAGAAATAGTTCAAAATGTAATCCTGGAAAAGATTAAAAATGATTATGAGTAAATATACCCATAAACCCTGAAAATTACTTACAACCCAGGACAAGCTGTGAAACCAAATGGACCCAAGTTGAAACACAGAAAAACACAAGTCAGCGAGGCAGTTCAGTGGAATGGATGAAAAACGGACATATTATGGGGGAGACGCAAAAAGATTTATTACAGAAAAGCCCACAGACGTCGCACAAAAATGTTGAAGCATTTCTCCCAAAGAATTAATGGCGGAGACAAGCATTATATCCAATCTGTTATCAGAAAATACACGTGGCATATGATGAAGTTCCTGCATGACGTTTACTGCAAAGGCTTATGGGAAATGAAGTTTCAATACAATGATGAAGTACAGAAACAATATGATGCAATCAGTATACAGTAGTTTTAACCAATTCTACCCAGCAACAGACAGTCTGAGAGAGCAGAAGCCTGTGATGGAAAATTCCAGCAAGGTCAATGCATAGATAACAGTCTGGGAAAGAAAACGAATAACCACAACAACCCAGTGTGTAGCAGACGAAGTCTCAACATTTCAACTGTGTGCAGAGTGCAACTTGAACATCCCTGAAAATAGCAGATCTACAAGGTGGTAAAATGAATGGAACAGATCTACAAGATGACATATGTAAATCATTCACAATTAGATTCTAAAATATTAAATATTTCCAATATTTCCATCAGGGGGGCAGAAAAAAATGGTAAGGGGGTGGCTTCATCGATTTTCAGTAGTAGTGTCAAATACTTTTAAATATAAGCACGGAAATATCTTGGGTTGTTTTGCATGCCATCATGTTTGGTGGGGCAGACTGGGCATTTAGGGGGGCATTGCCCCCCCCTATGCCTACGCCTAGATCCGCCCTTGATCGGGCCTAATCTCTCACTCCGGAGGAGATTGTGCTGGGCGCACACCCCGGGCGTGGGGCTGCGGTGTTAACAAGGGAAAAGCCATGTCACCCCTGGCACACGTGACGGATACCCAACCCACCTCTCTGTGGCTGTCTGTCGCTCAATGCAGCTAGATGCTCTGGAAGGATAAATGGGGGCTTTTTGTGCCCTTTGCCAGGGGGAGAATGACACAATGAAGGACACACACGGAGCAAGGTCTTTTCCAGAGGAAAGCGGCTAATAGCAGCATTTTCTGCAGGCTTCTCTTTCTCTCTCTCTCTCTCTCTCTCTCTCTCTCTCCTTCACTCTCTCCTCTCACTTCTTCTCTTGCGTTTCTTTTTTCTCTCCTGCGTGAGAACTGAACCTTGCACCCGTAATGTTTCCATAATGGGATGAGGGAATGGAAATAACTCAGGCCATTTCCCATGCACACCCCCTCTAATACACACACAGACAGACGCACAAGCACACTACCAACGCTGTCTTTACAGGGCCGTGGACAGTACTTAGGCACACTTCCCCTAATGATGCTCAGTGTTTCACTTAACTCTGAGCCGCTGCAACGCAGCTTAGCCTACATTTAAGCCGTCTCTGTCCTCCAGCCCAGGGCAACTTTAACAAGCCAGTGCTGCTACCGCTATATAGTATGCCTCATCATCAAGCTTTACTTGGCTCGTTCCCTGAACGCTGCTACTGTAAAAACTGGATGGACGACGTCAGATTGGTCTTCATCTCTTTAATAGTGCTGCTGTGCATTGGCAAACATAGACGCCCGTGCAAAAATGATACACTAGAAAATGTAATTGTTTTCCCCAACTATAATCACCATTCTCATGTTACATTTCTGTTCTCTGACTTTGCTTTTACACCATAGTTAATTTCCTTCTCTCTCTATACTTTTCCCTCCCTGGCCATCCCTGTTTCTTTTTCCCTTTTTTGTGTTTTCGTCCTCCTCTGTTCCTCTGCCACTCATCACCGACTTGTTGCTCTTGGCACGTCAGCTCTGTCTAGCTGTCCTGCAGTGGCTGTCTGGGGGGTTCTGCGTGTGTGTTTTGCATGTCGTTTTTTGGCTACATCTGCGGACCATCCTGCCAGAAAGTGGCCAGTCGTCTCTCATGTGGGCGGGGTGCCCTGGAACAGATGTTTTTGATGCCACTTGCAGGGGGGAAAGCTTTGAAAGTGACTCCATCTAAAAAATAAAAAATAAAAAGATGCCAGCTGCATGACAAACCAGAGCAGGCAAGTTCTCATGAATTCTGTCGGAGCCTTTCCTCTCTGCAAGTACGGTCGGGAAGTGGAGGGGGCTGTGGAGAATAAGGAGAGTTTTCACTTAATCAGGCCGTTCCCTTCGGAGATCTTCATTAATTACAGGAGGAAATTGCGGTGGTGGAACACAAGCTCCAGATGGCCACAGTCCTCACTGTAAAGAAGTTGTTTTTCTGTTGTTGTTGTTATCGTGCAGTAGTTGTTTTCCATTACACTTATAATCCTTGTTGTAAAGATCTCACTATCTATTGATGCAGTATCAATACAATAATCAATGTATCAATCAGTCTATTGATTGACTGACCATGCTCACTTATGCACATGGTGACACGTAGTGAATACTTCATTTAAGCGTGTAAAGGGCTAAAAATGGAACCGAATGGTCTCATGTGTTTCCATTTGGTTCCATTTGTACACTTCACAAATGCATAAATCAACACTGCAGATGTTACTGTGGCTGTGAGCATAGAAGCCTCCAGACAGTACAGTACATACAATAAGTTACTGTACTTAAGCACTGTATAATTACGGTAGTTTTGAGATTTTTGTACTTTACTTGAGCAATTACAATATTTTTAACTCTACTCCACTACAGCATTGTACTTTTATCCACTGCATTTAGTTACTAGTTAGACTGTAGTTTTTGATTATAATTACAAAACATACATTAACCACTTCATCCCTGTATACAGTACATTTCAGGCATTTGGAAATAACCAATAGGTTACACAATAGGTCTCGTTTCAATGCTTGCAGATCTGGATCTTTTTCAAAATATTTGTATATGGCTATACAATGTAGGGACATTCTGCAGAGTGAGTACTTTTGGTACTTTCATTACATAACATTCTGATGCCATTTTGCCAATACCCTTTGCTACTTTCACTCACTTTCGCATTTACATTTTTAATTCAGGACTTTTACTTTACTGCAGTAAAATTATCAATAATACTTCAGTGCAGTGCATACATTCAAGTAGTGATACTTTTACTTAAGTAAAACAATTGAGTACTTGTTCCACATCACTGGAGTCCTCCACGGCCCCTTAAACATGCACTAGTTATGTACGTATCAACTTTTCCTCTCTTCCTGGCTGCTCTGCTCCTACAACACCCATCCGCTGAGCAGTAGCACCCCTGTGTTGGCGCGCAGCACATCCTCTCCTGCCAAAAAGCTCCCAAATGAAAAACCAGCACGCTAAGCCAGTGATTATTATTCGACGTGCTAATTTTAGACGCTCCCGACGTCAAAAACCCTCATTATCTGCACCCGGACCGGGCCGGCGTTGTATGAAAGACGTCATCTGTGCTGCGTGCAGTCACAGCACAACTCAAGCTGCGCTCTGGATCCACACAGCATTGTGTGGGTGCCAACCTTTCTGCCCTGCTGCCATGGTTGGAATAACACTGTGTGCTGTGGTGGTACAGGAGTATAGCTGCTGTAGTGCTGCTTCTGCAGTTTGCGTTTGTTTCTTGTCGATCCTAATCATGGCCTGACCCCTGCATGCTCAGTATGCAATGTTGTGATGTTTAGACAAAACGTGTTTTGTTTTGCTTTTGCAAGAATGTGCCTCCTGGGTGGCGTTCTTAATAGGGAAATGTTAAAAGGGTGGAATACATTGTTCCACAACTATAGTGGAAATGTGCAGGCAAGGTTTCACAGCAATTGGCCATGATTTGCTGCATTTTGTTCACAGCTGCAGGCCACACCTGCAAACTTTAGATAATAATCTATGTCATCCACGCTATAGCAAAAAAATAAATCTCAAAGATCCATCTCGATCACATGACTCATGTGGTCTACCAATTTGCGTGATATTTGGATAAAATCTGAAGGATAATATAAAAAGATTTATTTCACATAAGGTGGTGCTATAAAAGACAGATTTGGAAAAAATGCAGGACAGATGTTTTCCCTTGGCCTCTAGGGAGTGTGCAGAAACGTTTACGTGTATAGATTGCTGCGCTTATGAGTAAAGAGTAAGACGTGTCTGAAAAAAATGTCACTGTGGCATTTCTTCCTCCATCTATTGGAAATGTGCGTGCACACGGCAATCTGAAGCTGCACTCCTTTTTGTTTTAAACAGGGCAGTCATGCAAACTTACACCCAACATGACTCAAGATCTCTCATAACCTTGCTCTTAAAGTGTTCTCCGTTTGGACTGAGGGGAAGCCTTCTGTCAGTCATGGCTGTCATATTCTGTATAAAGTTGTCTCGTGAAGATGTAGATGGACGCAGACTAGACAGTTGTTTACACTTGCTGGCAAACGTCCTCTCTCTCGCTCTGTCTCCCTGTCTCTCTCTCCCTCTCCCTACTTCTCTGTCCTGGATACATGGAGTGACATGCGAGGACAGTGAGGACTCTGCAGGCCACTGCACGGCAGCCTCCTGGTCTATCTGGCTGAATGTAGACATCAGAACAAACTGACAGGGCAGGGAGGATGCTAGAGAGAAATTAGTCAGAGAGGGGAAGAAAACAGTGCATGGAGAGATGACATTCAGAGAGATGCTGCGCGTGTCCTGCTGTCTGCCAGCTGCTACTGTTCCCTATGCTGCTCCGCATGGAAAGAGCTGCTCCACTCTGGCTCTGCATGACTAAGGGCTTGCCTTTGGGATGGACTGGATGCTCATTGTCACCACTGCACCCCATGCTGCCGACCATGTGAGTGAAATAGACGAGGCATATGAAAGCTTTCGTTACACAACAACACGGCTACACGGAAGCACACAAGCTGGGCATAAGAGGGGCTAACACCCAAGAATGTTCTTCTCAAAAAGAACATTGACCTTTCCATGGTTTTATATTAACTTTAACATTATATTACGGTATGTCTTTTTTGTGATGTTTATTTTATTAAAAAGAAAAATATCCCTTTAAGATGATTCATAAAAGTCATAGAGTAAGGGGTAACCCATAATATGCACCCTTATGTTTCTCTTTCAAGTGTCAGGGACAGACGGTATACATTTCACTCATTCCTGCGGGGGCTTTCAGGTGTCTCTCGTTCTCTGAATTATTTAGGGTCCCCCGGTGGAAGCAATCAGGCCCAAGTCTTTGTTCTTGACCACATTACAGTTTTGTAAGCTGTTTAGTACTGTAATTACATAGCAGGACTCAATGGCTTCCACACTGCCGCTGACTGAGCTTGGTTTGGCCTACAGGTTCACTCACAGTCACACCACCAGGTTCCTGTATACATAACTACAGTACAGCCCTGTTGTGGTACGTTGGTACTCCATGTGGTATATAGGTACTCCTTCTTACTCCCTTAATGTGAAAAGAGCTCTACAACTTTATTGTCCCAAATGGGATATTTGCTTTCAGTGAGGCATAAAACCCAGCACAGGGTCTAATTCCTACTTACACTAAGCAAATGAAGCACATAGACATACCAATAACCCAAGCGCTAGCAATGTAAAATCAGCTGAGGAGCTTGGTGGCACGGAGTGGAGTATGTTTGTTGGAATCTTGCCGGTTTATATCATGTGGGATAAACAGGAACATAAAAGTCTGTTTGATTGAGTGGATCTCCTATGCAGAGACTCACGTCTGGTTGTCTGTACCTGCAACCTGAGGGGAATGGCTCATATAAGTTGCAAAGGATTCATTAATTTGTGCCATTGATCACTGTTGTATAAAGTAAGTATAAAACGGGTTTAAGTGGTTAAGTCTTGAGCCTATACGGAATGAGTGAGATCTGGATCAAGTTAACGGATTAATCTTGGCTTTAGAAACCAAATATTATTCCCTGTCAGTCGTTTGTGAGTTTATTCTTGGTGCAGTGCTTGACCCTCCTCATTGGTATGTGCATGCATGAAGGTTCATGGGTGCTCGCTTCATTCGTGTGAAAATGTCCCATGTGGAATAAAGTGTTTGTGGCCCGGTGAGTTTGAGTTTCTCCATGGGACCTGTTGCACATCTGTGCGGGCTGCAGAGTAGTTTCTCTGTTTTGCCTGGTCCCCCCTTCACGACAAGTAGAGCTCTAAGTGTGCTATAGGTCCCAGGGCTTCCTGCTCTTCACATAAAACTTTCCTTCTTCCCTTTGCTTCAAGTCATATCAAAGCTGAGAACCTGCCTTGCGGAGAGGCTGGATCAAAGCCCACTGTGGCACAAAGAGCAATACTTGCTGCCATTCATTCTGCTTGATTAAGGTCTGTCATTTCCTGCCATTAACACACTCCTGCCTTCCCAAACCGCTAAACAGACAGAGGCAAAGGAGTGCCATCAGGAAGCAATGGAGAGGAACAGTGTTTTAGTGCTCTGTTTCGACCGTGCCGCGGAGCACCACACTCATTGCATGCGCTCTCAGGGATTTTCAACAGGTGGTCCGGGGACCACCAGTGGTCCTTGAGAGGATTCCAGGTGGTCCCAGGGTGATGTGGAAAGTTGGTTAACCAGATGATGAACTCTTTGAGAGCGTAAACACTCTCAAGAGTTATAATATTTACCATCTGAATTAGCCCACAACTAGAAGATTAATGGTCATTTTGATCTGTATGTTTGACTGTTTTGTTTTCTCCCAAATCCAGCCTGGAATTGTCCACAAGTTTTGGGGTCTGTGGGGCTAAAATGTCATCAAGTGGTGGTCTGTGGATGAAATGCAGAATAAATAGTGGGCCCTGTTAAAAGGTTGAAAACCACTGTTTTACCCCATAGCATCTTAACCCATTGTAGACTATCCCGATTCTAAAAATGTCTTTGAAATACTAACCTAAGTGTACTGAAAAACTTCAAATTATTGTGTACACCATCAAATTTTTGACATTTTTTGATACTGTACATACTGTACAGAACCCCTATTGGCGTCTACTATGGGTTAAGTGAAGTTACTTTGCACAGTTTAGTTGGCCTTGGCATGTGTTGTGCAAAGCAAGATCTGATACTTTCAATAGCGGTGCTGTGAGCTTGTAGATCAGCAAATTGCACTATACCTGTATGTACTTCATTTGTTTTTCATTTTATTTCCATTAATGTTTCTTTGATTTCTATGTGAACTGCAGAAACCGAAAAGAAATTGTTTTGAAACCCTTTTTTTGGAAATGATGTAAATGTCTAAACTAAAGGGACCCCTAAAAATGGGTCAGTGCGAGCCAACCTTGGGTCCCGGCCCAGTGTTTGGGAACCAGTTGTTCTCCACATTGCATAGCGATGGAGAATGGGGTGGTCCTGTGGTGTGTGTGCTATAGCTTTAATCTTCCTCGCTGCACCCTACCAGCAGCCCACCTGTCCACTTTTACTGCCATCCTCTGCCCCTCCCCTCCTGCCTGCCTGTCTGTCCTGAATGCCCCCCCCCCAGGGATCAATAAAGCTTTATCTTATCCTATAGTTTACCTGACAGTTAGTAAAAAACAAAAAACTAACAATATATAACGAAACCTCAGCATGCAGAAAACTGCATCAAATCAGGGCGGATTCCTCTCTGACCCATCTTTCTCTGTCGGGGTCTCCATTCGGCTGCTGGTGATGGTTGCTGCTTGGGTTGGTTAAGTCAGTGTTTTTCACCCTTTTTGATACCAAGGCCCACTATTTATTCAGAATTTGAGCCACGGACCAGTACCATTTGAGGACATTTTAGCCCCACAAACCCCAAAATTGCAGTTTCATTTTGCTTTTGTCCACAATACTTGACAGTGTGAACATGAAGGTTTCATTTTTACACTGGTTACACCTGGTTAACCAACTGGTTACACCTGGTTAACCAACTTTCCATCATTTAGCTGGGCACCACCTGGAACTCTCTCGGGGACCACTGGTTGAAAACCACTGGGTTAAGTGGAAGGAGTCTTTATGTGTGCCCACTTTCCGGGGGGGACGGGGGGATGGAACGTGTGAATTCCTCCCCTCATCTCCTGCTGCCTCTGCGGCCACTCCAAAAGCCTGCCGTCACACTGCATCTGGAAGGTCACCGGGTTGGACCTGCGTGTCTTTTCCCAGGAACAATAGCCTTTTTCCTCCTTTTTTCCCTGCCCTCTTTCCTGTCAGCCAGAAAAAAACTTCGAATGTCACGGTCCCCCTGCCCTGCTTACACCACCCCACCCAACCCAACGCCACCCACCCCCACCAACCAGGAAAGCCACCTACTTTCTCTTACATATGCTAATGTTGCAGGCCCATTCAGCTGTTGGGGGGGCCTGGGGGCTTTGTGTCAGAGAGGAGAGGAGAGGAGAGAGAGGGCTGTAGGCATTAGGAGAGCAGCTGTATTCGTTTCACTACTAAACGGACGCCCAGTAGTGGCGAGCTGCTTTGGGTCTGCTGTCTCTCACTCAAGTTTTCTTGTGTCTTCTATTTTCATCTTCCCTCTTTTTTCCTTGTCTTTTTCTACATACCGACTGTGTCATTACTGGATAAAGGAGGATAAAAAGGATTGTAGTTGTGCGGTATTTCAGCTTGGATCATTTCTGGCTGTGCGCGGCGGAGGGAGGGAAGGAAGTGTGCTGTGGAATCTCTTGTTGTCTTGTCTTTCTCTGTCTCTCCTTTTCCCTCGCTTTCTTCTTCTGGTGTCACTGTTTGGATGGCTCTCCCAAAGGCTAGACTGCAACAAGTGGCTGATGGATTTAATGCCGTTGGATAGAGGGGCTCCATAGTGGGCTCATTATCACCATGGCACGCAGGGCTTTGTGTCGCCTGCTTATAGGATTTATGGCTCTGATGATAAAGGACTCCCCTAATCAGGTAGGCATGGCAACTACCTCTGCTCATAGATCAAGCTGCTCTTCCTTTTTTATGGCACTGAAGGCCAGAAGAAGGCAATTGGCTGTACTGTATGTCCCTGTATGTTCCCTGTACGTATAATGGGAGACATACAGACAGTACCATAGATATATATTATATATCTATGGTACTGTATGTCTCCCAGATGTTTGTGTGTCCATGGCTAATCACACACTACAATGATCAGGCTGAAAAATTGCATGCATGCTGCCAGCAGGTCATAAGTTGAATCCACATATTTTTTTTATCTCACAACAACTGTTTGTTTTGTGAATTTGAATTTGAATGTTGTGGTTAGTCTGAAGATGTACTCTACTTCAAATGACAGTATGAATGAATGAATGAATGAATGAATGAATGAAAGAAGTATTGTACTTGACTTGTAGTGTCTTTCTGCATTTGCAAAAACAAAACTGATAACAGCTTAGAGTTTTACAGTACAATTCAAGTACAACTATGATTACAACTGAAAAACTGTGAATGTCAAGCGTTACACTTGTTTACAGTAGTGGGCAGTGGCCACCTCGTTCATTTAGATATGTATAAAATATTTACTTATGTAAAGCCAGATGCAGCAAATCATAGTGGAGGTAAAAAGGAAAGGAGATATCTACAAGGAGCTGAAAGGGGGTGGGTGGGGGAAGCCCCATGACTACACAGTTGACCAAGACTATGTCATTGAGAATGTCATGATGTCATTCACAAACTGCACAAATGGTAACTAAAGTTACAGATTGCAAAGGTTAGCCACACTGTTGTACCTTTGTTGGTGTGGCTCTGAAGGGTAGTGTGTGTGTGTGTGTTGGGGGGCATGCATGAGCTTGTGCGTGCATGTGTGTGTCGTGTGAGCGTGTCTGCGTGCGTGTGGTTGTGTGAACATGTGCTCGTCCAAAGATAATGTTACAAACCGCTGCACTGATCAGCACCATATTTCTGGAATGTGCAGCCATTAGGGCAACCTTGTACCTCCATGCAAATGCAAAACATTTTTTCACATTGCACATGTTTTATATATACTTTTTACTTTAATCTTATGTTAATGGCAGTCAAATGGGGCTCGGGGGGGAGACTGAAACCTGAAAATCCGGAGCCGTATATTACGCGACTGACGTCACGATGGCTGGCCACATGAAGTACCAGATCCATATTGGAGCCATGCTCGTTCCCATGTGGGTTCCTGAGATGCACATGATTTGATTTGATTTGATTTGTTTTGCTTCCTTTCACTTTGCATTAATGTGTTCCAGAGCGCGGCGCAGACATGTCAGATATAGGGCTTTTCTGGTGCGCTGCAGCGGCAGAAGAACCGAGCCAGGTCATGTCTCCAGTTTTGTGGCTGTTGTCGAGAAGCGAATAAACCAGTGATTCATCTGCGAGCGGGGGGTGGGGTGGGGAGGAGGTGTCCCACAGTCGGGCCGGTCTCTCCCACACCCTTCCCTCCCTATACGTCCTAGCCTGGTCTAGCCCTCAATGATTTTGGCCTTGGGGGGCGGGGGTGTCGTGGGATCCACACGGCGGAAGTGCTGTGCTCTGATTTGATCTCACTAACGTGTCGTCATCTCCGGCCCCTCCCCCTCCCGTCCACTGCTGTTCTACGTCACATCATTTAGAGCGACGCCCACCCCGGAAGGTTGACTCCTCCCTCAAGGCCACTTTCCAACGTGCGTTAGTCCAGGCTTTCCGTTTTCGCGCAAGGCGAACGAAAATGAAAGCCTGGGTGTCGAGGCTATATACCTCCCGTCTTTATACGTTTCCGGCGGGGGCAGATATAACTTGTCCCATTTGGGGGGGGAAGAGAACATGTTGGAGGGGCAAGAGAAAAGGGTATGGTGGCGGCTTCATCGCCTGTGTCGCTTCGCGCACTTTAATTTGAAATATCTTGGGTTGTTTTGCATGGCATCGTGTTTGGGGCGGCAGACTGGGTATTTAGGGGGGCATTGCCCCCCATGCCCATGCCTAGATCCGCCCCTGGTATCTGGTCGGTACGGTACACTTCGTCCAGGCAGTGTCGAAAAGCCCGTACTGTGACAGACGGTGGCGATCACAGCTGCCCCCCCCCCCCCCAAAAAAAGAAACTAAATCCCGAATTGTCTCTCTTCTGCCAGATTTCTGTCAGCAGCAGTGATGGGGTTTAGTGGGGGGGACTAAACAAACAAAAAAAGGACGAGAGAAGGACTGAACGAGAAAAATAAGTTCCAGTGGAAATGAGTAAGCGAGCCAGGGAGGGTTCTGTTGGCGGCTGTTTCAGGATGTTCCTCAGCGTTGACACATACTGAGGTCTGCGCTGCCGGTCAGCATTTGTGACTGTGTGTTGGTGGGTTTGTGTGTGTGTGTGTGTGTGTGTGGGGTGTGGGTGTGTTAACGAGTTCCATGTTCCCCGTGGCTGATGATAAAGTGTGTGAATGGGTGTTTGTGTGCATGCGTGCGTGGGTTAACTCTCTTAACGCTCTCTCAGCCTCTATCGGTCTCCTCCTCTCTCTTCCACCGCCGTATCGCTCCCTCCTCCTCCTCCTCGGTGATAATTTGACAATGTGGCCTCTGACTGACCTTGGTTTGTGTGTGATGGAGAGTGAGAAGAAGGAGAAGAAGAAAAAAAGAACACTTCCTCTCACAACAGCCTCCCGTCCGGACACTTCACTCCCTTGTTAACGGATAGTTATATGAGAGAGAGAGAGAGAGGGGGGGGGGGGGGGGGGGGGGAGAGAGGGAGAGAGACAGACAGAGAGCGAGAGAGTCAGAGAGCCAGAGAGAGAGAGAGAGACAGAGAGAGAGAGAGAGGGAGAGAGGGAGAGAGAGATAGTCTAATGTGTGAGAAATGCACTCACTGTGACTCTAACCCCTCCTCTCTCTCTCTCTCTCTCTCTCTTTCTCTCTCTCTCACAGACACACACACACACGCACACCCATGGGGAAAGATCTGTGCCGAATCATAAAAGGTGGTGCTTTTTTATTTTTGGATTCCCCGCTGGGGCCACATGATGGAACTCATCCCCGTCGTCTACTATATGAAGGTGAGGGCCTATAGGGCCCGCCTAGCCTCTCTCCCTCTCTCTCTCAGTCCTGGAGGACAGATGGTCCTCCCCTGGAGGAGGGCCAGTATACGGGCACAGCTCTCCACCGGCCAGCGGGGCTTCACCACGGCGGCCAAGAACAAACATGATCTCCTTCTGTTATGGGGAACACGCAGGAGGCTTTCTTGTGAGGCCGGCGTGCACAAGGCACCGAGGAGGGAGACGTGAATGCTTCTTGCACAGAGAGGGCCGCTGGTGTTTGCTGTTTGTTGCCGTGGATGACACTGTGTTTGATTGAGCTGGACGTAGGCTGCCATTTGTAACTTAGCTTTACGCTAGTCACATGTGTATACTCAGGGATTAAAGTTCTCAGTACTGGGTACTGATTTCAGTCCTGGGGATTTCACAGCGGTCATTTAATTAGCTCAGTGCTTATTTGCAAACGATCATTTTCAGTCTCAAGATTTTTTTTTACTTTAATTCCTGGTATACTGTATATAGTGATTCCATTTGCCCTATCATTGTACGCTATTGATAATAATTACTGCAAGGGTTCTCCTCAGCTGAGATTTAAAGGGACATTTCACCATTTTTGCAAAAAATATATGTTAATAACATTTAGAAGATTTAGAGCACTTTCCTGGTGATCTTTATATGTGTAATGTGTGGTTTTATACTGTATCTTTTAGTCTCTGATGTAATCGATAGTACTTCCTGGACTACATGTTCTCTGCTAACTGTCTAAAACCACACATTACACACATCCTGTAAATACCATCAGGAGAGTGTTCTAAACCTTCTAAATGTCATTAACATATACTATATATATATAATATATATATATATTTTTTTATGTGAAAACGGTGAAATCTTTAATCTTTGTTTACATGGATCTGGTGCGTAATCATATTCATCCTGGCATTTTTGGCTGGTGGTGAATGATGGGGATACATAAAGCAGATCTTCAAACCCATGACGCGTCTCATAGTTCGTCCTTCGCCGCTTGATGTTGCGATCGAGCGCATGAAGCCCAAGCGTTTAAAGCAACTATGGAGTATTTTGAGGTCTTTTGTTTCTGATGCAGAGGAGCAGCAGATATACAGATCAGTTGTCCTCCCGGTCCGTCTGTCTATTGTCATTCTCTAATCACCGTGAGAGACCTGAAGGACAATGGCAGCGTGCTATAGCATGGCAGGAGCTGGGCTGGCAGCCAGCTGGAAGGGGACCAGGCCAGGCCAGGCCAGGCCAGGGTAATATACAAACAAGACCTAACCCTTTTCCAGTGTGGGCAGGAGGAGCAGGAGGCTGTATACTGTAGCTCCTGTCCTTCAGAGCAGTACTGTATATAGACACTGTACTGTACGCCCAAGTATCACCACAACGCAGTGGCAGGGAAATGTACTCCAATGCTCAAAGTAGCAATACTGCAATGCAGAACTACTGCAGTACAAGTAAAAGTCCCGGAATTCAAAATGTCTGGCTAAACTTTAGTAACAGAGGTAGACGAAGTAGAGGTACGTTGTAGTATGTCCCATTTCATTTGATGACATTTTAGCCCCACAGACCCCAAAAGTAGAGATTTATTTTGCTTTTGTCCACAATACTAGTCCTATACCCGTTGTGAAATATATGATCTGGAAATGATGTGTAGATCACATTGATTGGGAGGGAATTGTTGATGTTGGAAAGTTGGGTTGAACTTGGGCACAAAAGTAATGTTATAGACCTATAGGCCTACATACCTACATATAAAGTAGCCTGTGCTCAGTCACACAGCCTGGTAGGCTACTCCCTAATATATTTTGTGAGTCGCACAGATGAAAGGCTAGGGTAAATTGTGTGCACAATGTGTGTGTGTGTGTGTGTGTGTGTGTTTTTTTTTTTTAGCTCTGGCTGGGGAAACGCATGGCTCAAGCAACTGTTGATGTGAGATTGTAGACAGGCTATTTGGGGCGTTTTCGGAACTTCAGAACTGCGCCCTAATGCACTGGTGTGCCCTGTTGCGTTTCATTTATACGTGGTGTATTTGGGGCATTTGGTGCTCCTCGTTCGTTTATCCACACTGTTGTGTTTGGTGCACGCACTGAGCAACCCTACGCTGGAGACGGGGTTGGCCGGTGGCATGATTGCATCAAAGCTATGTCTTGAGCGCTCCCGTTCAATAAAAAGCAATGCAATTGATGTGAGCTAAGACGCTAGGCTATGGCTAAGCACTGTACTGTGGTCCCCTAACTTTTCTGTGTAAAAGTTTAGAGAAGTAGATGCCATGGCCGCCGTGCGTAATGAATATCCAGACGTGTAGATTTCAGTGGTAGAAGAAATAAGTGGTAGCCTTGTAAGTGACCGTAGTACCGGACCACCTGTTGAAAACCCCTGCGGAAGTGTTTAATGAGGAGTAAAAGTGAAACATTCGGATCCAAAATGTATAGAAAAAAATGTATATCCAAAAAAGTATAGAAGTGAAAGTATGGTGAATTGGAATCAAATACTCACGTCAAGTACTCACATACCTCAAAATTGTACTTAGATACATTCCAGCGCTGGCAGAAAGCAGGCCTTCTCCTGCCCTTCATGGCAGTATATAGCTACCGTACTTCCAGTATAGGACCACAAAGTTGTGGTCGGAGGCATGAAAGGAACCAGAGACACAATCGCAGTGCAAGTGTTCCATTCTCATGGTCGCAGGCTTCCACCGTATCCCACCACAGCTCAGCATCCACCATTCATCATCAATGTGATCGTTAGTGGTTAGCTTGGCGTTTTAGCTTTTACCGTTTGCACCTGGTTGGCTGTTTCTCTTGGCACATAGATATTGTCATTACAACACTGGGAATGGAACAGCGGTTGCAGAGGAACTTTGAAGTATATCATCATGTGTGTTGAAGCCTAGTACGCTACACACGTTAACAAGAAACAAAACAAAACAAAAGAAAAAACGTCTTGAGCTTGATGATGTACAAATGATGGAGTCTTAATTGTTCGGAACTGTGTCATTCGCAAACCGTAATAGGTTTGCGAACAATGAACAGGCACAACAGTTGCGATAAAATCTTTTGTATAGGCATTTCTTTGTTTTCACTGGCTCTCTTGTTTTTTTGTTTTTTTTATGTTTTAAGAACAATCACAGTGTTACGGTCCGCGATGTCTGTTTCTGCTGTTGCAGAATAGCTTCTTTGTAAAAGAGCATATGGTAGCCATTAAGAGGTATTGAACGTGTACAAGGAATGATAAGAATTTGAACCTTTTGATGTTTGTCCGATAAATGCTGCAGTTTACCTTAACTCAGTCAAATGGTGGCCGACTATAGGCGACCTTTGTCCCCCTCGGGGTGTCAGCCAGCGAGCACATTCCAGATGGAGCAGCGGCGCTGCACCAGCTTCAAGCTCAGTGCACTTCTTAGGTTGCCCCGTTGGTAAATAAATCACCTGCAGGAAAACCCATTCCTCGGCGTTCAGCCTAATTAGTCTATTTAGTAATTAGCCAATCAATTAGTGTTGCTCATTGAACATAACAGGTTTTCGACCGAAAAATATCAACATGACACGGCCTGAAGGACAAAGTCTAAATTAGTCATTAGCTGCGCCGTTGGAGGTGGTGAGGTTTTATTACGCCCATAAATTACCAATCCCCGCTTCCTCCGCCCCCGGTCAGGAAACCAAACATACGGTTCTCTGTATTGATTTTGCACAGAGATTAACGGATCACTTAGACAGTAGAAGGATTGATGGATTGATGGACAGACAGCCAGGATGGATGGATGGATAGATGGATGGTTGGAAGATATTGCTTACAGAGAATTCCATGGTTTTCGATTACAAGCCCCACTCCTCCTACCACCCCCACTTCTCTACTCACACTTATCTTTCATTCTGTTTTCATGACCGAGGGCATTTCTGTTGACATGAGGTGTAGTGACAGCTAGAAGACTCTGACCTTGGGCTTTGGCCGCAGAAATGGATATCATCAGACTATACAGGGCTTGGTGAGGACAACCGAATTTCCCTCAGGATCAATAAAGGTCCTGCAATTCCATGAACTGTTCCCCCCCCCCCCCCCCAGTTTTGGTTTCTCGTCACCCGAATAAAAAACACCGTCTCCTCCTCAGTGGAGAACTAGCCAACCGCACCAACAATGTTTGCTGGCTGAGTTTCATCTGTGTTTGACATGCTGATTTCATTCAGGTTGCTCATGGTGACAGTTTATCATCCCCAGTGCAAATATGGAAATTGGCGTGTTTACATAGCGCCTTTTATCCAAGGTGCTTTTACATACAGTAGATTCTTCATTGCGTTCACATTTTTATATGCCAGTCTATATCCTACCTGCATACTGGTTGCAATTGACCTTTCAATAAGCCCCTCCCAAAACTACGATGGTCCAATCACAGCTAAGGATAACAGACAAACCTAACGTGTAATGTCCATTATATTTACATTGGAATGAATGAACGATCAAACTGGGCGCCTCGCGGTTCCAATCTGGCCCGTCCACCCCCTGATCCACTGTTGCCACCGCTTTTGTAAAGGCTAGGCTGATTAACCTACATTCTACTAGTAATCTAGCAAAACGTACCATGAGGTTTTAAATGAGATTTTTGTGAAAATGTACGTGCTATTGGCGTGCCTGCGTGGTAGTAAGTCCACAATATGCCTTTCAGAAAGTCTGGCCCTATACGTGTGTGTAGTGAGCTTGTAGACGGGCCGGTGTTGCTCTTCTCATCAACTCAGAGAGCCGAGAGGATGAAGCTATATGTTTACTCTCTGCTGCTGACCTCCTTTTGTCTATCCCTCCATCTCATGATCGCTGCTGCCGCTTCTTGGCCGAGGTCGGCTCAGGTCTGTGTCTGGCGTGTGCACTCAGATGTAAACAGCAAACCCCCTCTGATCGCCTCCGTTTCTCCTTTACTACTCACTCCTTCACTGGCTGCCTGTTTCTAAGAGTCATCTTTGTGCACGCGCGTGCACATGGACGCACAAACAGGCACCGCTCTCTTGTCTTTAGTACCCTTCAGTCTGTCCGCTCTGCTGCTGTCTCAGATCACTGTCGGCTTGGACTTAACCATTTAAAGTCACCGTGGTCAACAGCCGTGCAAATTAATTACGGATTACTTCGGAGGCATTCGATTACATCCCCAACATCCTCTATAGTGAAACACGTGAAATGGCTTGGAAAAATGTCCCATATGTAATCCATCATCCAGAGTTTTTAATCCTCTTCCTTTTGGTACAAATCAAGTATGTCTAAACAAATCTTAGGCAGCTGTGCTTGTTAAATTCACAAATTCCCATTCACATTTTCTAGTATTTATTATTGAATAACTAACTAGGGCCTGTGGGGGGGTATTGGGGGGGGGTTATACGACTGGCTGTGCGTTAGGCATTGGGGCCAGATGCGACAGCTGGCCGGTCTCCACATCTCAATGGTTTCCCTAAAACCCTCCTATGGAGGGTGTTAGCCTTCCATTCAAACCCCGGTCATTAAAACCTCGCCGCGGCTAGCCTGCAGGCGGTATACTGGCCTCTCGGCCCGCTGCGGGCTGCCGGGGCCGGTGGTCCCATAACAATAAGAGGGGTGGAGCTGGCGAGATGGCGGGGAGTTCATCGGGCCTTGAGTTATGGTTGTGTGTCCAGGAGGAAGGTGTGGGCGGGCAATTACAGGCCGGGCCGGAGCAGCATCCGCACTAATTTGAGTGTCAGCTGGTGGCGGTGAAGATCCTTCCCCCCGTTTAGGGGGTTGAATTATGGTGACATCGGAATGAAAGGCCGACAGAGGAGGAGGAGGAGAGTGATGTGTTTTGGTTTTGTCTTTTGGGAGCAGCGCACACTTCCATCGGCCATGATGATGATGGCCTTGAACAAACAAATGCAGCATGTGCGCTTTCTTACAACAAGTGGTCCCCTATGGTTTGGGTATAGGGGCCGGAGGCGCCCGGGTTTCCCAGACACCCCCCCCCCCCCCCCTCTCTCTAATGAACTCTCAAGGATAAGATCGGCCAATTAATTGGTTCTGTGGTTTAATTGCACAAGTCTCTCAGAGCAAGCTTTGGCAAAACTCCCATTCTGCCCCCCAGTCCACCCACCCCGCATGCTGCACCCCAGTCCACCCACCCACCCCACCCCCCATCCCCTCTGTCCTCACGACTCTCATTCATCCTCTTAACTGCTTCCAACCTGTCATCATGTCTGTTTTAGATGAGATTATACAGTAGGTGAAACTTTTCAAACCTTCTCATTAAAAAAAATCACACCCGTGTGGAGCGAGGGGTGCTCTTATCATCGCACATCATCATGACATGAAATAAATACAATGCTTATTGATCAGACATGATGAATGATGTAAATTCCTCTATTCAATGACAAAAGGTTATTTCACCCTCAAAAATGTATGTGCTTTACAATTCACAATTCAGGATTGTAGCAGACGAATCCAGAGCGATTTACAGTAGGCAAGAAGTACACATGGTAATAGTGACGTAAAAAATCATAAAGGGCATTTCACACAGGGAGTGATAAATGCACGTCTATCACGAGTTATGCTTATTAGTGATTGGACCATATCAGTTCGGGGCGGGGCTTACCGAAAGCTCTCACCAAAAGTCTAGCTGCGCCGCCGCCTGCAAAACGTTGCAATGCAATGCACTGTGAGCTTGTAGATTTCCGTGCCTCGCCCTCATAACACAGTATATTACAGGGCTTAGGGGGTGAACCTCCCACTGTCCTTTGCAATAACCCAGCTGAAGGAAAGAAGGGCTCCAGTGGAGCAGAAACACAAGTGTTTGTCAAAGTGGAGATGTCCGTGTCTGGTTGTGGTCTCGGCTCACTCCTCCTGCATGGCTCCCTCCCACCCTTCTCTTCTCTCTCTCTGACCGCAAGTGTGAGGAATTTAATATCTGTCTTGCCCCAAAACCATCACCCATCCACCCACACCCACCCCCAACCCCCTCCCATCCCGGTTGCCACCCAGGGGCGGACGTAACATTTACCAATTGGGGGGGCAAGAGAAAATGGCATGGGGGCGGCTTCATCGCCTGCGTCGCTTCGTGCCACGGGCGATGAAGCCGCACCCATACCATTTTCGGTTACGGGACTTTTATTAGGCAAGTAAAGCATCAGTGATAACATCACCTGTTGAAGTTGCAGCAGACACGCAGCATGCGTAAAGCTAAAGATCTGACTCAGAGTTTTCAGCATTTCAGTGATGAAATGCTGCTGGTTTAGTGGTGACACAGCTGTAGTTAGTCAGTAGCAGTAGTAGTGTTTCAAATCATTTTAAATACAAGCACTTTAATTTGAAATATCTTGGGTTGTTTTGCATACCCTCGTGTTTGGTGGGCCAGTCAGTCAGGGCATTTAGGGGGGCATTGCCCCCACCCATGCCCATGCCTAGATCCGCCCCTGTTCCCACCTCCAGGATGGAACAGCTGCTCGCGAAAGCTCGATTGGATCCAGAAGTTCTTGCTGGCGTTGTGCTTTTTTAATCACGGGGCTCCCCTCGGCGCTCCGCAGCATCATCTGCGGCGCACATTTGATGGCATTAGGAGTGGTGCAGCAGCAGAGTGACTTGGAATGTCATTGTTTTGATTTGCGATTGCATGGGAGCATATTGGAGAATCAAAATGGTGGTCAGCGAAGGGTAAACATTATCATGTGCCTCGAGGGGTTGTGTTTGTTTTTCGCTCGCTGGCCTTCCTACTCTACACGCTAATAAGCCTGTGTGACGCATCAAAGCCTGGTGTGGAGGAGTAGCCCTGGCTGTAGCCCAGAAGCATGTTTAATCTAATGTATCTCCTGAGAGGGGGGATATATATAGTATATTACTATTTACCCTGGTGGGTGGCTGGGTAGATGGCATGTTTTCTCTCAAGGGAGACTGAAGTTTCAATCCAGGTAGAGAGAGAGTGTGTGTGTGTGTGTGTGTGTGTGTGTGTGTGTGTGTGTGTGTGTGTGTGTGTGTGTGTGTGTGTGTGTGTGTGTGTGTGTGTGTGTGTGTGTGTGTGTGTGTGTGTGTGTGTGTGTGTGTGTGTGTGTGTGTGTGTGTGTGTGCTGTGTATATATCATTATATGAATATGGTTGTTTAATTAGGCGAACAGTGGACTTATGCTGCAGTATAGTATTATAGCTGTAGTATAGTTCATAGTACATAGCTTCAGTATCACTTTCAAATGCAACCCACCTCGCTATATGATGGAATCCATGGGCTAGAAAATTGGAATAATCACCTTGGCCTCTAACCTATACTAGACCCCAATTTAGCATGGCCAGGGGAGTGGGGGGGGGGGGGTGATGATGATGATGACTGCATCATCACGGCTTGACCTCAGCTCTGGAGGTCCAGGCTCCCCAGGGACCAGGTCAGCTACCACTTCCTGCTAGCCTGAGAGAGGACCATTAATATTGGTCAATTACACCTGGCTTTATTAAAGATAATGTGCCATAATTATGGGTCTGTGTTCACCCCCATTAACTCGGTGTTGCCCACAGCAGCGTGCAAAGAGCTAAAACAAACATGGTCGGCTATCGCCTGCCTCAGGTTGAAATAGGCCAGACACCGTCCAAGACGGCTCTCAGCGTGGATTGTGTTGTCGTTTGAAGATACGGATAGTTTAAGCAGTGTAGATGCACAAAGCAATAAATGTTGACACCTTGAACAAGCACAAGGTTTCTGATTAACACAATGAGTGCCGCCTGCTGGACGAAAGTGGTATGGCGCTTGGGTGCCAGTGATTTCCATTTGTACAGAGTTAAAAAACTTTGATTTTACAATACCAGTATACTGTATATACTGTAGGTTGGGGACCCAGAGATAAAAACAAAACTGGGGGGCATTGAAATGTAAAACGGTTGAAAATCACTGCCTGAGCCGTAAAAAAAAAAAACTGTTATGGTGATCCTTGGCAAATATTTTCAACTGGGGGTCGTGAAAAGGTTTGGGAGACACTTCTGTAGAGTAACTAAATTGTAAAACCCTCCATGAACTGTGCACACTCAGAGTGAGTTGAGAACATACAGTATACTGTGAGCCTTCTGGCAGGCGCTATACCCAAACTGCACCTGTGATGACGGGATTATAAATGTAAATCTTGATATTTCTCAGCAAACTCCTGCAATTACTGCAGTGCAAATTAAAGGTCACAGTTTAATAGACTTCCTGGTGAGATAAGTTAAGTGATAGTGCTATCATTGTTACCAGATGCAAGGAGCATTGCCAAACAAAAAGCACATGTTTTCTTTTCTTTTGTAAAAAGTAGCAAGAAAGAATGAACCAGGAGGGGAAAAGCTATAATGACAATCCTGAAGTCTCCCCATTGCCTAATTTGCGTCCAGCTCTTGTGGATTAGACATGATTTGAGAGATTTGAAGCACTTAATTTCAAAATGACAATTAATATAACACAGTGGTTCTCAAATCAATATACATTTGAAAGTGGAGGTTGTACTCTGTTTGAGCTTGTGGATCGACCAGGGACCCCAAGGAATCTCACCATGGTGGTTCCTACTTTGAGAACCAGTGATATAGTGGAATTGATGTCCTAGTCCACAACCATGAAAATGGTTACCAGCGTTGGAAAGTGTACTTTTTACTCAAGTACATTTTGAATTCCAGACTTTTACTTGTGACAAAGTAGTTCTTCATTGCAATATTGATACTTTTACTTAAGAATAAGGGTTGTAAGTACCTTACAACCCTGTATGTAAACCCTATAACCATGTACCTTTCCGACCACTGATGACTACCACCAATAATGAGCTGGGCTCTGTAGCTTCATTACTTCCCGAGGTCTAGGTTGTCAGTGAGGATGACATCACGCCTTGCTTCACCCCTGCCTTATCCTTCCAGTGGGTGGCCTTACCGGCCGGCGGTAGCGGACTCGTCTCGGGATATGGTGGACGACACATCTTCACTTTCATGACAGCGTATTAATATCTTGCGCCGGGGCCCTTTAATCAGGCCACAATGTCAAAGGATTATTTTAAGACCTTGGCAGAACCTCTGTGCCGCGCTCCTCTCTGGATGAAACCAAGATGAAAGCCAGGCGCTCTGACAGGCGGAGACAGAAAATGAGTTCATCACTGTAATTAGGCGTGCTAGCTGCTGCAGCCCCTCCCCTTCTCTGCCTCCACATCACCCCCCACACCCACCCACTCCCTATTCACTCTGCCTTGTGTCTTAAACACCTATAATGGCTATACATTACTCGGGTAATAAAGGGGGCTGTTAGCAACGCAGACCGCCTACCTTCCATCTGCCGCCTCCCTCGTACACACGTCCCCACAAAGGAAGGAGCAGGGAAACAAGCCTCCCCCGGGTCACCGGGAGAAAGATAGATTTCGCTGACCGAGTAGCGTTGGACGCACTCCGTCAGGGGTGGGGGGTAGCACAACTGTGTTCATTAATCACTGTCTGCAGTGAAAGTAGCTTGCAGCTTGAGAGTGTGTGTGTGTGTGTGTGTGTGTGTGTGTGTGTGTGTGTGTGTGTGTGTGTGTGTGTGTGTGTGTGTGTGTGTGTGTGTGTGTGTGTGTGTGTGTGTGTGTGTGTGTGTGTGTGTGTGTGTGTGTGTGTGTGTGTGTGTGTGTGTGTGTGTGTGTGTGTGCGTGCGTGCGTGCGTGCGTGCGTGTGTGTGTGTGTCGCCCAGGGGGGGATGGGCGACATGGACCACCATGCTGACTGGAGTGTGTTTTGGTTTGGGTTTGGTTTAGCCCTGGCCTGTCTGTTGCAGTGTGAAATAAGGGGGCGCCTCACCTTCCTTTGACCCTCGAGTTGTAGCACTGACAGGGCGGACATGTATTTATGATCATAAACAGAAAGTTACTCTCTCTCCCCCTCATCCCCTCATTCCTCGCTCCTTTTTTGGTTACTTTGAAGTCGCCATCTGTGTGGAGAGAGAATGGCAGCGAGAACTGGAACCGGGACCTCTATACCCCCGTGAAAAGGCTTTTCGTGTGTTATGGATTAGAACTACCGTAGTACACTGTCAAAAGAAAGTGTTGCAAATTCTCAAATAGCGGAAAATTAACAGACAAGTATTGCAACCATAGTGATCAGCTATTTTCTCCCTATGTCATACAACCAAGTGTATAGGGCTTAAGTTCATCGGAATGAATGACTTGGATATGACTTTAGATGTTAATACTCTACACTTCAAATGTCTTGTTTTCGTTGTCGTACGTTGAGTTTATGTCTACTGCCCTGTTCTGCTTTGTTCTCGGTCATCTGTAAAAAGCTTCCGTGACAGAATGTTTGTCATTCATAAAGGTATTTGCACAGGTGGCGCTTTTTGCTAGCATTGCACTTTGGGCCATGCTCTAAATCTGGGTGTGAAGGCAGGGTTCAGTCATGGTTGACACGTGGGTGTGTCTGTCACCAGTGATCTTTAACATTTCATCGACTAACACTATGATGACATATATCTGTCAACTGTTTTTTGTCATTGCCGAAATAACAGTTACAGTAGAATCTGTAATTATTTTTCTGCCTGAACTATGTTTCTGTGTTTCTGAATTGTGACAGAACTGCAGGAACAGTCCCTGTTAATACTGTTATTAAAACAGATAAATCTGTGCTGCGCTACCTTCCTTCATTATAATACTTGCGCTCTTAAAATCGTACTTCATGCATTGAAAATTGCCAGCCGGTGAACGCGTGCTGCAGGGACCATGTTCATAAAACGTCTAAGTAGCTCCTAACTGGCTGATTAGATGGTGATTAACATTAAAACAGTAGAAAATCACACACTTTAATCTCCACAGGCTGTAAACGTAATTGGAGGTCTTGTGCTGCTTACCAGCTAAATTGTAGATAATACGCAGATTGGGGTCCCAGAGATTTAAAATAAACATATCCATAGGTACACTCTCAGAGTTCCAGGGTTACGTAAGGGTCACAGAGAACCCAGTGAGTCTCTTACAATTGTTAAAGGGGAACTCCACCCATTTTCAACCTTCTAATATGTCATTAGTATACGGTAGAGGTGCTGGGTGGACATGATAAAAAAGTTCCCCCATTCTGTGTTGGAGGTCTGAAGAAAACCACTAACATGGTGAGACATCTTTATGACATCATCAAGATGTATTTTCACCATGTTAATGGATTTCTTTAGACGCTTCTTTTTTCTGAGAGCGTACAAATGGAACCAAATGAACCCGTTAGGGTTCATTTGGTTGCATTTGTACGCTCTCAGAAAAATGTTGAAAATGGGTGGAATTCCCCTTTAACTTCTGGCAGCAGGATCTCACACAGTGCCATAATACCATCATTACAACAAGGTATTATAACAGGCTTTAGTATCTGAGGTGGAGTTTCAGTAGCAGGAAAATACGTTGCATAGTATGCATAGCATATTACATTGTGTTTACTTAAGTTGTGACTGATAATTCTCTTATATGTATAAAAAAAATAATTGAGAGCCAAGATGCTTTCATGACAATGTTTCTGGAGCTGCTGCTGCATGAGCGGAATGTTAACTTTGTGAGCACAGAAGCCGAGCACTACTGCTGGAGGATTTTATTTGTGTGGTTGCATTTTCTGTTGATGTCAAGTTGTCGACCTAATGAAGTGAAATTAATAAATTAGTAGAGCTAAAAGGGGAAGCGTGTTCCAGCGAATGACACAATATACTGTATATTGGGATTATGAGTTGTGCTTATGTAGCCAACATAATAGCCTTAAGGGGCAACAGCTTTGATATTGTACTCATTTTGGATATCATGTCCCCGATGTACCAGGAAGCAAATAAATAGCTTTATTCAGGACACACTCCCGCTTGTTACATTGTGTATTCACACAATGGTACACGCTCTCCCTCTCCCTCTATGCTCTCTCTCTCTCTCTCTCTCTCTCTCTCTCTCTCTCTCTCTCTCTCTCTCTCTCTGTCTCACTGTCCTATCTGAGCTGGTGTAAAATACCCTGTCACTCCAGATCATGATGTCTTGTGAATATGAGCCCACTACAGCCCCCGTGGTCACAACAACCTTTCAATTTCTTGGAACACGCTAAAATACTCAAGTTTCTAGTACTGTATGCAGTACAACCCCACCCTTCAACCCTTTCCGAAATATAGCGTGTATATTTTATTTCTGTTCTGTGTTATTGAGACAGAGGAACTAGGTGGACCTTGTATCATTACCCAGGATCTCTGGAAGTGAGACTGAGAGGGTCAGATAGACCTACTTGAGACAGTATTATTACATTTTAGGTCACACAGTGCTGTCCTTGAACTCTTCTTTGGCCCAGGCATACTTCAGTATGCAAAAAGTACTCAAATGTTTTACTTTAGTAGAAACTCAAACTCATTGTAGAATAGATGGGGATCTCTACTTAAAGCACCAAAAATAGAAAGAGCTCTTTCAAATGTACATAACAATATTTTTAAAATATCTCAGTTCATCTACTCACATCAGCTCATCTGGATCACGATGCATCACATTGTGAACTGGTAGATATTGTATTTTCAAATGGAAAATGTACTAATCAAAATCTACAAGTAACTATTAAAGTACTTTTCTACAATTTTTTTTACTAGTTTTCAAACAGGAAAAGTAAAACATTTGCCTTTGAGATAGAGCATACTAGAAAGTCTTGGGAATTGGAATTACTCAAGTAATTATACTACTCAAGTACAAATACCACAAAATACAGTACTTAAGTAAAGTAAATATACTACTACTTTATTACTTTCCGTACCACTGTCAGTACTTTATCACTGTGATGCTTCAGACACGCTCCGTATGGTGCTCTAGTCTGGCCTCTGACTAGCCTTCGTTTGGCCCACATTTTCACCCTGACATTGTTTATGCTCTTTCTTCCTTTCTTGGCACAGTAAACAACTATGAAATGTAAACACGGCGTGTAGTAGTCTGGGAGTCATGTCTAATCGACAGTGAGGTCCAGTCAAGGACAGACAGGCTGACGTAATCTAGCTGCAGCCTGCGGGGGGAGTCATGGAGTGAGTCAGTCTAGACACTGCCGGCCTGTTCAACATGCTGCGTTCACACGGGAAGATGCAAACACACTGTAACGTCTACTATTCATTTTCAAATAAAGATGCAAATATACATCCAATGAATACATGAAGGCTCTGCCCCAAATAATACTCGGACCAGCCGAAAACGACATTGAGGGGTCATAAAACTGAGCTCTCGGGAGGGCTGTTGCAGGCTGAAAGAGGGACAAAAGAGGGACATTTTCAAAATGTTCCTGAGAGTGTACAAATGTGAACCAAATGGACCATAGCGGGTCCATTTGGTTCCATTTGTAAGCTCTCAAAAAAAAGGTCCTAAAAGAAAAATTCCTTAACATGGTGAAGTGAATGGAGTTTCACCAGAGTTTCAACGTAACTCTGTCTATGTTCAAGGCTGAGTATTATTTGGGCTTAGCCTTCCTGTTACCCACCCAACGTTCGTACAGTAGCTGCAAAAAGCTACAACAGCCATAAAGAGGAGGCTGGTTTCAACTTCAGCTACAAAGGCACCACGCTGCAACGTTGTGTTTTTTGCATCTGCCTTTGTGTTCACTCTGCAATCTGGAAGGTCTCCTCAACGGTTGGGGGGGGGGACTCTACCCCCTATATGATGTACGGGCAAAATGCAGGGGTGGATCTAGGCATAGGCATGGGGGGGCAATGCCCCTCTAAATGCTCAGTCTGCCCCACCAAACATGATGCCATGCAAAACAACCCAAGATTTCAGTGCTTATATTTAAAAGTATTTGAAACACTACTGTGGCGCGAAGCGACAAGGGCGATGAAGCTGCCCCCTGACCATTTTCTTCTGCCCCCCCAAATGGGAAATGTTACATCCGCCCCTGGCAAAATGGCTGACATGGGACTATGGTCAATACTAACAAAAGATAAAGCATGCACATCCAATATCTGGCCCAGGTGCAGGACAAAAGCGTTCATAGAAAAGAAATAAGGTCCGCAACACTGGATGAGAGACTCAGCTCCTTTACTTTATTCAACGTTTCGATCGTTTGTGATCTTCTTCAGGAAGAAGATCACAAACGATCGAAACGTTGAATAAAGTAAAGGAGCTGAGTCTCTCATCCAGTGTTGCGGACCTTATTTCTTTACTATGGTCAATACTACCTTATGTTATCACATGACTGCAGCACCAGGAGAGAGAGAGCAGGCAGACCGCCAGCTCCGCCACAGAACAGGAAAAAGCCATTTAGGTCAATGCGCGGCGGCTCATAGTGACTACTGTGTCACAGTGTGGTGTGATGATATGCCATGCAGCAACAGCGTGTTGGTGTTTAGGGACATCTTTGCAGGCCACGGCCTTAACACAATCACCATCAACCAAAGGGGTGGGATTTGGATAACTACAAAGTGTGTGCGCCTGCACAAACAGGGCTAGTTCACCCCTTGGCATTATGTTAATGATGTTTGGAAGATTAAATATCTAGAGGGTTTTTTATCTTTGCAAAATATGGTTTTATATGTTTTTGTATTTCTGGACAACATATTGTCTCAGTAAAAGCCTATTCAGAATTTGATTTTTGGGGACCACCACCACTACCGAAAAACCACAATATGACGTCATACCACTGAATCCACTGCTCTTTCCAGCCCTGTGCTCTGATTTTACTTGGTGGTTGCGGTGGTGGCGGTGGTCGCCGAAAATCAAACTCTGAAGGAGCTTTTCTGACAGTGCACCGAGGCATCATGGTCATTGTATGAATTCAGAATTCCAGTCAAACCTCGAGTCAAGCACCCATCCCAGAGTTCTTTATTTTTTTCTGGCCACACAGGAAGCAAATTTCAAATTGTGCTACTGTACTCTACTGTACAAATACTATTTGCATTGAGCGGCTGCAGTTTCTTCCAGACTGAATTATTGAACGCCTCGGCTCCGAGATCTAGGCGGAAGGAAGCCGGCGGTGCCACGCTGTTAATAGACCCTGTCTTGTTTTATTAAAACTAAGCTACAGTACCGGTATATATGACCCATCGCTTCACCTCAATTGCATATGTACAGATGGTCTGCGGGGGCATGGTTTATATGTATAAATATGGAAACCCTGGGAGTTTGACATATGAAAACCTCCCCGGAGGGAGCGATGGCTGCGTCGGTTCATCAAGGACGTGCACTGCCCGTCCGCCTGGGTTTTATTATTTTATTTTATTTTGTTTATTTTTTCAACCTCAGCGCCTCAGGTTAATGAACGTAGAGCTGCTGATTCCAGGCCTTTTGTCCGGAGGAGCTCTAGCTGCTGGCTGTTATTATTTGCATTCCCTAGCTGACGGAGGGAGGGAGGGTGTGGGGGGATGTTAACTTGTTAATGTAACGGTGCTTTCCCTGTCTTATCATAGCAGAGCCGTTTTCCTGTCAAATTTGTTTTGCCGATAAAGTCATTATATGTTGTGTGTTAAGCCGGGGGACTGTTATCTATGTTAACAACGATAGCGCCACGCTATCAATTGAGTTTTTTTTTTTTTTTGGGGGGGGGGGGGGGGGTTATTGAAGACACTGTACATTTAAACAGTAGATAGAAATTCACAGAATTGCTTTTTTCTTATACAGCATAAATAAATAAAAACAAAGCAACAATGGCAATAATGACAATAATACAGTGGATACTTCGGAAAGCATGAAATAAATAACTAAAATAATCCCTAATCCCTCCCACCCCTACTGCTCAGCGACACTGCATATCACTACAATTGTGGAAATAGAATATGGAATGCTCATGGAGTGTTTTGCAACAAGTTCAATGGGTTGTGTCATTAAAATCATAGTTAGTTGGTCATGCTCAGGTAATGAACGAGGGGCTGCCATATCTTATCAAATTGCCTCACCCTGTTTTTCAAGAGATAACTTATTCTTTCAAGGTGTAATGTGCTAGTCATCTCGTTCAACCAGTGCTTGAGTTACACAGATTTCAAGTGAAATTCAGTTGCATATGCATGAACTAGTGTCTTTGTGGATGTGAACGATGCTGCTGGAAGCCATTAGAGCAGATCTACATCTAAATGAACATCTGGCTCATCTTGTTGCTGCTACTACTGTAGCTACCTAACTCCATCGCCATCTGTTACAGCATTGTTGGAAGCACCAAGAAAGACATACATTAAAGCTCATTACACAGCACTCATATCTGCTAAAGTAGAAGCTGTTGTACAGTATTATGGCATCGTGCTTGGAATGGTTACTACAGCCTTTTCTTTATCCCTAGGAGTTAGGCTGAAAACAGATGATTTAGGTCAACAATAATAATAATAATAATAATGAGTTGAAGGATACAGGAGGCACGGTGACACAGTGGTTAGTGCTGTCGTATGAATGAATGGACCATTGTAAGCGCTTTGAGTATACACGCTGTGCATAGAAAAGCGCTATAAAAATGCAAT
Source organism: Benthosema pterotum (assembly GCA_039105355.1). Taxonomy (NCBI): domain Eukaryota; kingdom Metazoa; phylum Chordata; class Actinopteri; order Myctophiformes; family Myctophidae; genus Benthosema; species Benthosema pterotum. Next base: position 41,138,639 of record CM076974.1, read on the forward strand.
CCATTATTATTATTATTATTGTCGCCTCACAGCTAGAAGGTCCTGGGTTCGATTCCCGCTAGGGGCGCTGCTGTGGGTGCTGGCGGCGTGTCTGCTCCTCCGCGTCATCAGTGCCCATACCCGAGGCGGGTTTGACGAAAGGGCCTTTCTGTGTGGAGTTTGCATGTTCTCCCCGTGTCCCCTAGGGTAGATACCCTCACAAAAACATGCAGTAATCCTGGGCACTGAACTACCTCCCCCTGGCCAGCCGGGGCGCCTGATGGAGGGGACTGGAACTGGTTGGAATAACGTGTTCCTTCCACGCTCTACGTCCAACCAGGGAAACTCCCCACTGTCGGGTGAAAAGAAGGCAGCTTGGACTCCTCATGCATTGAAGGAAGCATGAGGCCAGTCCGCTGCCTCCCCAGGTTGGGAGGATGTGTAGAGCCCAGGATCACATTAGGAATTGGCACTGGGTGAAAAAAATGGATTACAAAATTGTGGGATAAAATATTATTAAAAAAAAAAGGAGTTGAAGGATACGTTTGTACAGTATGTAGAATCCCTCACCCTCGGGCCCTAAATGGGTTAACAGCTTGTTTTGCAGGAAAAAAAGAAAGAAAACTCCATGTGTGCTAACATTTCCCCCGTCTTTGTTTTTTTTTTTTTCTTTTTTCATCCACAGATCCGCTGGGGTCCAGCTGTCCTCCCGAATTAGCAGCGTGCCGTGAGAGAGGAGAGCGCGCTCCTCCTCCGCTGTGCTGCGACACGTCTCAGACGCTCGTCCTTGACACCCAAATGGTGCGCGTCTGTCGCCGTGCCAGCGGCCCTCTGTGAGTTATGGACTTGTGACAACGACAACAACGTCGGTCGGTCGGGTCCGCCGCTGACTCCCCGGGGAAAGGATCTCCCTCCTCCCACCCCCCCTCAACCCCCCCAACTCCCCCAACCCCCGACGGGACCCCACCGATGAGCGTCTCGCATCATGTGAGGACCAGGAGGGGTGCCGAGTGTCTGCAGCCGCTCCACAAAGAGTCCGCCGACGGGATATGAGTATTTTGAGTGCCCGCGACAGACAACGAATCAGACGACGTCGACGTGGTGAAGCGCGGTGAGGCGGCGGAGGAGGAGGAGAGGCTAGCCCACCACCACCACCACCACCTTCACCAACGCCATGCAACCGGAGGAGCTGTTCCAAAGGAAGCTCAAAGCCCTGAACGGGAGCATGGGACCGCCGCTGCCGACCTCTGGCACGCAGCAGGGGAAGTCCAACGACGGGAAAGCCAACGGCGCGCCGGCCGTGCCCAAGATGGGCGTCCGGGCGCGGGTCACTGACTGGCCCCCCAGGAAGGACGGCGGGGGCGGATGCTGGGAGGGCGGCGTCTCTGGCGGCGGCCGGCCCTCCAACTACGTCATCACGTCCTTCCAGAACGGCGGCCAGCAGCAGCAGCAGCAGGACCAGACGACCATGCTGGAGATGGAGCTGGAGAGCGAGCCGGTGTCCCTGGACTCGGAGTACTCGGACGCCAGCTACGTGCTGAGCGACCTCATCGGCGGCGGCGGCGGCCGCTCGCCGCTGAAGTCGTCGACGACGGGCGGCCTGCTGCTGCACCCCATCCGCCAGCGCAGCAACAGCGACGTCACCATCAGCGACATCGACTCGGAGGACGTGGCCATGGACCAGAACGCCGTCAACCCCAACACGGGCGCCTCGCTGCACCGCGAGTACGGCAGCACGTCGTCCATCGACCGGCAGGGCCTCGGCAACGGCGTCGGCGTCGTCGACCACGGCTTCTTCACCATGCTCCGCGGCTACCGGCCGCAGGACGCCGCCGACCACCGCGCCGCCCCGCCGCTGGGCTTCCCTGAGCTGCTGCGCTACAACGACGGCGGCGCGGCGGCGGCGCTCTCCCCGAGCCTGCAGACGGCGGCGCAGATCGCCCGGGGCGAGATCGTCCACCTGGCGGGCTACGACTACATCGACAGCGCGCTGCTCTACGGACACGGCCGCGGCGGCGGCGACATGCGGGTGGAGAAGGAGTCCTTCATGCGCCGGCTCAAGTCGGACTCGTCGGAGACGTCGCTGTTCCGCAAGCTGCGCGCCATCAAGAGCGAGAGCGACGCGCTGCGCCTGGCCATGGAGGACGACCGGCGGCCGCTCAGCTTCCAGAAGTGCTTCGCCCACTACGACGTGCAGAGCGTGCTGTTCAACATCAGCGAGGCGGTGGCCAACCGCGCCACGCTCAGCCACCAGAGGAAGAACACCACCACGGGGGCCTCGGCCGCCTCGGCCGGAGGAGGAGGAGCAGCGCCGCCGGGCGGCGACGGAGGGGTGGCGGTAGGTCACTCACCTTCTGTTACTTAAAGGGGCTCCACCATGAAGTTAAAATCAAGTGTATCATGTAAATGTTGCCTTTTTGTCATACACCCTGTAGCCTAAACCAGTGGTTTTCAACCTTTTTGATACCAAGGCCCACTATTTATTCAGAATTTGAGCCACGGACCACCATTTGATGACATTTTATCCCCACAGACCCTAAAACTAAAGATTTATATTGCATTTGTCCACAATTCCAGGCTGGATTTCGGAAACAAAACAGGCAAACATACAGATCAAAATGACCACTAATCTTCTACATTTTCTAGTTTTGTAGACTTGGGCTAATTCAGATGATGAATATTTTCTCTTGAGAGTGTAAAAATGAAATGGACCAAATGGACGCAAGGGTATGTGGATTACAGAAGACCACAAAACACTCCAGTATATGAAAAGCACCTCGACATTGTACAGTACGAAACCCGCTACTTGTCTCTCCACCCCCAGGCGCCTCCTCCCGTGTTCGAGTCCCCGCTGGGCAGCAGGGAGGACCTGAACCCCAACAAGGAGAATCTGGACGCCGACGAGGGAGACGGCAAGAGCAGCGGCCTGGTGCACAGCTGTCCTCACTTCCGCAACGAGATCGGAGGAGAGGGAGAGCGCCGGATCTCTCTCTCCAGAGCCAACAGGTTGGGGGAGCTTTCATTCACTTTCCTTTGTGTCTAATTCAGCTTAGTTTTAGTTTTCAAAGCACATTTGCAAATTGTTTATTTTGTCTTTATTTTTTGTTGCAACGCTTAGTTTAAGTTTAGTTCTTATTACTTTTCAATACGGGACCTGACGAATAAGTAGAGGTGGGCAAAAAAAATCCATTTAAACTGTTAAAAAATGTTCTATTATATAATAAGCAAAAGAACTTGGAGAAAAATCACAAAGTAAATTGCAATATCGAATCACAATATATTAGAGAATTGCAACATATATCGGATTGGAACCCTAGGAATCGATATTGGTATCGGCAAGTGAATCGTCCTACGAATAATTCAGGTGTAGAATTGAGGGCCAGATTTAACTAATACACAATTAAAAACTCGGAAAAATGGTTCATTAAAAAACAATTTTCAGTTACAAATTAAGCATAAATTGCCAGAAATGAAAACTAAGGACAAGTAATCATTAATCATTTCACTTGTGTGTTTTGTAAACCCACGGTAGAGTGTCAATTTATTTTAATGGTTTTTCATTTCCTTCACTCATTAACTACATACTAACTCTGCGACAGCTCCAACAACTACTCTGGCGGCGGCGGAGGGGGCGGGGCCGCGGGCGAGAGCAGCTGCTCCTTCGAGTCGTCTCTGAGCTCCCACTGCACCAACGCCGGCGTGTCGGTGCTGGAGGTGCCGCGCGAGAGCCAGCCCATCCACCGCGAGAAGGTCAAACGCTACATCATCGAGCACATCGACCTGGGGGCCTACTACTACCACAAGTTCTTCTACGGAAAAGGTAAGTTATGCTAGTTTTGGATGGGAACCATTATCTTAAACTTTGACTGTTGAAAAATATCAGATCTACAAGCTCTAAGCACGGCACTCAGTGCCGTCCCTTATCGTACCTTATAGATCCCTTATAGATCTTTCACTCGAGAGTTTAAAAGTTTGCACTCTCAAGAGTTAAATTACCGTATTGTGCCAAGGATAAGACGACCATGATCATAAGACGACCACCATTTTCAAGGCTCATTTTGTGGAAAAATAACATTTTTATGTCAAATAGTCAGGCCCTGATAATGAAACAACCCTGTTTTTTTTTTTTATTTACATCGCAATTATGTAAAACATTTGTTATCTTCATGAACCAGCCTGCTATCTCTTCAATGGCGCCAACATCAATATGGAATTGTTGACAATAACAACGATAACGAAATGTTCCTTAGTTGTTGGTCTACGAGCGTTAATCTCATCAAATGGCGGTCCGTGGCTCAAATGGCGAATGCACGACGGGTCCGGATATGAAAAAAAGCTGAAAAGCACAGAGTTATTGCACACTGTCGTCTGTACATCCGCATGGATGGACGAGCAGGTGATGCAGGGGGACGAGGGCATGAATGACAGCATTGTTGAGGATTAGCACCGTCTACGGGGCTAATAAATCCTAATCGCTCTGTTTTCACTTGGCGAAACAATACGGCTATATTGTGAGGGAGAGCTCCTATGGAGTGGAACGGCCCACCACCTCCTCAGATTTCCCCGACGGCCCAGTTATTTTAGTAGCGCTAGGTGATACGGAGGGTCCGGACAATAGAGCACTTGTGTCTGGCGTGGAGGGTGTGCCTTTCACTTCCTCGGGAGGAGATGAGTGTCCGTGTCCTCCTTCGAGATATCGCCCTCGGCCCCTGTAGATGCTGTGATCAGTGGAGTGCGAGGTGAGTCGGGTGTGTGTGTGCGTGTGTGTGTGTGTGTTGCAGCTGTCCCCCCTCACATGAAACCGTCGGGGTCAGCTAAACCATGCCAAGGTCCCAGCACTCATTAAAAACAGGGTCCGTCGATCCAACTCTGGGAACGCCATGCCCCCCCACCCCTCCCCTTCACCCATAGGCGCTGTGAATGCGTAACTGTTGTTTCCCTATGTCTACGGCATGTCTCTCTCTGCCCCCCCCCAAACTGCTCATAGTGTATTGGATTACCCATTCTGAACACAGCCCCCCACCCACCCCGAAAAGAAAAAACAGCTGCTTCACCTTTCACGTTAGGAAATCCTTCACAACACAGGACAGTTTTACTGTAATCAAACATGAACAGCAGCATCCTCGCTATTCCTGGGGAGTGGGTTAGCGGAAATAGCATGTGTTCTAATAGTAGATTGGCTATTTCCAGTGAAGATATTTAGTGTACAGCGCAAAACGGGATGGGGGGGAGGCTTGTACTGGGAATCCCTTGGGAATTCGGTCAACTAAGTACTGTATAGAATTGACACACATTGTCACACTGGACGTGAGCTTTATTACAAACGTTCCCTGAGTCTTGATGGCTCCGAATGAGTCTGTTACAGATCTATAGTGTGCATTTTATTTATTCAGTAGACAAAGGTATGAAGTAGGGCACTTTTACTAATTTTCACTTTTTGCTCTTGGTGAAGTTATTGAATTGAAGTATTAGGCATCAGCCATAAAAACATATATTGGTCAGAAAAGTCTATTTATTTTTCCACAGAAAACTACAACCACTGTTATCTCTTGTCTCTGGTGGTGTACACAACAACATGAACTGACCTTTCCATGGTTTATGCAGGACGGTGTATGAAATGCTGCTTTTCAGATGGCTTTTGAAGCACTTTTAGATTATACCTTTTTTTCCCCCCACTGTACAAACTATTGATTTAAGCCGTGACCTTTTTTCCTATAGGTGTTTTATTGAAGAGACAGGTCTGTCTTCACCTCCACACACACACACACACACGCAGTGCATGCGCGCACACACACGCAGCGTCTCCAGTTTATGGCAGGCTTTTATCACTCTGAACTGCTCTTTGATCCCATTGATTTCCTAAAGGCCGCTAGCTGTCCCCCATGGATATGCGAGAGAGCATCTCTAGGCTGCTGTGAAGGAGGCAGCCGCCGTCCATGTACCATATATGGGCATATGTAGACATATGGACTGCATATGGGCGAACATAATCATAGTGTTTGTGTTACAGTGTGGCCGTCTGCGTCCCCACTCATAAAAGCATGCCTGTTTGGAACAGGGCGATTGCCAGTGGTGGAAAAAGTACTTCAATGTGTTCCTTAAGTAATAAAGTATTATCAATGCTGCAATATAGACAATAAGACAATAGTATTAAAATAAAAAAGTAGTCCTTTCCTTTCCATTTTTGTACAATTGCTTTTCCTTTGTTGTAGTAGAGCTACAGCTTAATGGCAAAAGACACGTCATCACAAAAAAACAGTAGGTTACGAAAGGTAACCGCGGCCCTTTGACCATTTTGATTTTGGCTCTATAATCAACTGAACAGAATAGCAAATATTTGGCTGATTAGTTTCGGCGGGCGGATATCTGGTGCATCCCTAGAATAGAGAGTTATTGCACAATCTAAACATTTTGGAGAACGATTGTCTGCTTGCCTATAGGCAACCACACTAATGAGGTAGAGAGCTGCCTTTACAAAACAGTCTGATTTAGACCACCGCACTGGAGCTCCAAAAGCAATCATGACCAAGTAACAATTTATTAACCAAGGATTCAAAACTACAGATCTCTCTTGGATGCAGCTAATTGTTTATTTTCAGTGAGCGTTGTATGGCAAAATATACTGTATAAGTCAGGCTTTAGGATGCCTAGAGGCCCAGTCTGTGTATATATGCACCCTGCCTGCACCATGTGACCTTCTGCCTCGTGGAGCATTTCCCATCAGCCCCGATGTGCCCGACGAGCCTTGCATTCCTCAAATACTTTGTCCATATTTCGCTCGCCGTGGTTCATATATTATTCATGTCGATATGACCTCCGCCCCGTTGTTGCGGGTACACTGATACCCTCAACATGGTGTATTGACACGGCACGCACCGGATGGCTGCTGCTGCTGCGAGGGGGCCTAGCCGGCCCTCTTTTTGGAAAGTCTGAGATGCTTTCAGATCGTCTGTGCTAGCCCTGAATCCCCTGGCGAGGGGGTTTTCTTTTGTTGTGGGCTGCTGAATCCTGGGGTCTTTCTCCCTGGCTTTAGCCTGGATTAGGGGCTGTTTGCTTTAGGCACTGCTGTGCCTACGCAAAGCCCTGCTCCTGTCCACCGCCTCCCCTCCATGCACACACCCCACCCTGTGCACTCTCACTCCTGGTTTGTTTGTTGAGAGAAAGGGAGCAAACAGGTAGGTTTTCTTCCCACTGTTAATTGAGTGTAATGTGCAAGTCTTCTATATGGATTATTGTTTGACAGAATAATTTCAGAAGACTTGTGCAGAAGAATCCTCACTTAATCCATACATTTGTACAAAAACATTGAGGATTTCACAGTCGTACGATAGTGTCTGTCTGTCTGTTTCTCTGTTTGTCCATCTGTCTGTATATACTCATGGAGAGCAGAACATGGAGGCATGGAGAGACAGGACATGGAGACATCGAGAGTAGTATACAGTATCTCCCCCATTTAATTTTTAAACCGGGAAGATCCTAAATGAAATGAGCTTCATCTCCTTGCTCTGTACTTGCTAATGGCTTTTGTTGTTTTAACTGTTGTTGCCATAACAAGATGAGGTCAAATCAGCCACAGCAGGGGGGCTTCTAATCTGAAGTGGTACCCCGCCGCTGTCTGTAATCAGTGATCAACACATCTCCCAGAGAGGACAGGGCAAATGCCTAGTCTAAAATATTATTTTGCTCTTTTTATCATTTATCAATTATCAGAACGAATCTTTGTATGTCTGTCTTTCTGGCAATTACATATGAGGAGAACTGTTCATTGGATCGATTCCACACTTGGGGGGTATACTGCTGAGGACCTAAGGGAGAGCGTGAAGTCGATCGGATGAGAGACTTCACACACGCACTCTGAACGGACGTGCCCCGAATAACGCTGCCAATAATAGCTGGAGCGATATTAAATCTCAGATACAATGTCACGTTTTCTTTTTCGCGTGTTGTCTTTTTGTTCCCATGAAAAGTGTTTCCTCCGGGTTTGTTTTAATTCTAAGTGGACTTGTTCTCTCTCTCCCTGCAGAGCATCAGAACTATTTCGGGGTGGATGAGAACCTGGGCCCCGTGGCGGTCAGCATCCGCAGGGAGAAGCTGGACGAGGGGAAGGAGAAAGATGGAATGCAGCACAACTACCGGGTCACCTTCAGAACCAGCCAGGTACATTTATGTGTTCTAATTATGCTCTGCCTCTCACTAGTAGGCTAATGTGTGTTTAAAAGGGCATAAACAAAATATAACAAAAGGTTAACCGCTTTCATCTTGGTCATTTATGGGCAACAGCCTTGGCACCCCGGTTTTTATTCGTGTTTGCATTCAGCTCAAAAATGAAAGCCCAACATAACTCCGAGCACGCTGCAGACGTAGTTACTTCCGTGTCGCATCCATCACAGTCATAAAAAGCAAACAGTCCTGTAGTTTTACTTCTGTGTTTTCCAGTATGTGCGATTATCACATTTTGGCTCTTTACTGAGGTGCTGATTACCAACATTTCCTGTGATTATGGGGTGATAACATTTGGAAGTGGGCCAGGATAAGGCAAAACAAAAGAAGCTAAATTAGCAAATCTACATCATTTGGCATTGCGGTGCATTGTTGACATGTGATTTATGAATCCTAATTTGATCCGTATATTTATTCTAATTTCTTTATTGTTACATTGATACTGATGGATTTGACTGTGGATGTGATCAAATACTAACTAAGTTTAAACCTCCCCTGTACCTCTCTCTCCGTCCGGTCTTCTATCCGGTCGTCCATCTCAATGAAGCCATTTATAGAAAAGTGGGACTGTACTGCCCTTCCGTCTCTCTGCTTATTAAAAATAGATTTCAATAGTTTCATCCTCTCGCTGCGAGAGAAACAGTAGCTGGCGGTGATATTTGTCTTATAACCTGTGCTCCCAGCTCTACTAGAGAATATCAACTCTCAAAGGACAATATTGTTCGGTAGAGATGGAAATCTAATCCTCTCTGGGTTTTTGGACTGGACTGGCTACTGGTTTAGTTGAGCTCAACAGCAGAGCATGGTTAAGCTGGGCAAGAACAGTGCAGGAATGTTGAAGTACAGTACCTAAAAAACAAGTGGAGACCTCCTACCGATAGTATACCCTCTCTCTCTCTCTCTCTCTCTCTCTCTCTCTCTCTCTCTCTCTCTCTCTCTCTCTCTCTCTCTCTCTCTCTCTCTCTCTCTCTCTCTCTCTCTCTCTCTCTCTCTCTCTCTCTCTCTCTCTCTCTCTCCTTTGTGGCTATACACACCATTTTGGGAAGATCTGGGGCCACTTCCCTATACTTACTTCATTGATGTTAAAGGTGATACTAATGAAGGCTCTGTGTGTAACTTTGAGAGATTAGTACACTCGCCTACTTATGGGAGTCTTTGATTTAAAGTTTGAAAAACATTGCACTGCACAATAAATGAAACAGAGCCTTAACTATCATTGGTAACTTTGATGGAAGTAGGGAAGTGGACCGGATGTAGGAAGAGTCAATCTGTGTACATTTAGGGTGTATCCAGACTTCACTTGGGTAAAGATCATGTTTTTGGCTCAGCTGTTTTCAGCGACAGCCAACTTGCCGGCATGCTTGCCGTCGCTGAAAATGCAAGCCGGAACAATCCGAAACTCCCCATTCACCAGCAGTCAAAAAAGAAGGAAGTGACGTCACAGCTGGGCAGGGAAACACACGTTGTACACAAGCCAAGTCTGGACAGGATTATAACCAATTATGGCAGTGTTGTAGTCACAGTTCTCATCTCTCTTCTTTGTCTATAGCTTAAAGGAGGTCAGTGGTTTAGCCGTGTGACTCACTCCATCAGTCGGTCATGCAAACACTGATGCAATCTATCAAAGAGTGTTTTTATGTATGCATACAGCAGCTCAACAACAACAAATCACATGTCGTGGACAAGTGTGCATGTGGGTAGTGCACACAATGGCAGTAAAGCACGTATAGCCTCGACACACGCGCACACGCACACATCCCGGTCCCTCATGTAACCTACAGAAAGCATTCCATTGATTGACGCAGGGGTGGTCGTATTCTCTGAATAATTCAGGTGAGACAGATGCAACCAGGCAGAGAAATGTCACTGATATTAAATGCCAGTCTTGGTTTGAAGCAGCGCTCCTCCTCTCTGTCTCCAGATAAAGGCTGTGTGGTTATCTGGGTCATGCTAGCCCTGCGAGTAACACACATACAGTGTTTCAACTCCCCAATCACTAGAAAGTCTATCTGCATGAACTCATGGAAATCTCTCTCTCTCTCTCTATCTCTCTCAGCCCCGTCCCCTGCTCTCCCTGAGACTGTAAAACTAGTCAGTGTTCATCTCTGTCAGAGAGCCACTGACACTGCTCCCAACCATGCCCATAGGCCTTGCAGACAAACTCTGAAATGGGACTCATTTAAGCGAGTGTGGCGGGGTGTGCTTCACCACGGTGGGGGTGTTTATGTAGCAAATCCGAAGCAGTTCAGATCAACTTCTACTGACACATTCATGGTCCGAACAGTAAAATGCTGCTTAACATCGTCCGCGTAGTTAGCCGAGCTTAATTATTCATCAGATGAGCGCCTAATGTTGTCCATTGGAGCCGCTAATGGTGCCTATTGGCCTAAATATTTATGTCTCATGACGATGTCACGACTGCATAACATTACATCAGCCCTACATATCAGCCTGGTGTGATCCATGTTGGGGATCCTTATTATTTGACTGGAGTGCACCATATTAAAAAACAAACAGGTTTTATGTCCCATGAGGTGATTTCATGAATGTCTGCAATAGACACAGGCACACATCCAGTGCCCTATAAGGTCCGCCCTCTGCTACAAATAACTTTATTGGCCTTGCCACCTACAGTATTAAAGGAATAGTTGTGTAATAATGCAGTTTACAGTTTAGGGATTTAGCAGACACTCTTAATCCAGAGCCACTTACATTAAGCTCGGACAAAAGAAAAAGCCTGGACATACAGTACATTGTACACATACAAAAATAATCATAAACAGTACACCACAGTGCTCTGCCACACAGATTAGTTGAAGGAACATTGTATTCATTCAAATATGTTTTGAATGTGAGATTAAAATGAAAGATAATACAAATGCTTTTGTTTGGGAAGTCAAGAACTTGACGCAAAGACAGTGAAACATTGCAATAGGCAGTAGTAGGTACGTATAATGAACAGAATCAACCTTCACATGCTGTCTGTACTCCTCATAGCTCACAACCCTCCGTGGGGCTATCCTGGAAGATGCCGTCCCGTCCACGGCGAGACACGGGACAGCCCGGGGACTGCCCCTGAAGGAGGTGCTGGAGTATGTGATCCCTGAGCTCAACATCCAGTGTCTACGGCTGGCCCTCAACTCCCCCAAGGTCCCGGAACAGCTCCTCAAGCTGGACGAACAAGGGGTGAGTAACTCACACACTGTTGGCTTGTTGTTGTTAGTGTTCGTGTGAATTTGAAATGGTGACCGGCCGCCACAGACTGTATGTCATCGTATCAACTGTCCCTGGAGAAATGTCTGTGGAAAAGAAAAAAACTGCTGTGAATAATGGTTAGACGTCCTAGATTGTCCATTGGGACATCTATAGGAACGTCTTCTTGGCGGTTCTGACAGAGTTCTGTGTCCAAAATGATTGCTTAGCTTAGAATGCTTAGACTTAGACTTAACTTTATTGTCATTGTCACTAGAACAACGAGATTAAAAAGCATCAGTCCCCAAGGTGCAGTACATTAATGCATTAAAACTAGACGTATAGCTGCTGCTGCTGCTGCTGTGATAGCCAACAGTCATTGATAGCCAGCCGTAATTGATTTTTTTATATAAATGCTGTCCATTAATGCCTCTTTATACCCACTGAAGCCCAAACAGCCACTCAGATCATTCATGTTCCTCCTCTCTCAGGATGCTCTATGAGGCCATTTCGGCTGCAGTAGCACACATGTCCACACCTGAGTCTCACCGACTCACCACTTATCCCCACCCACCTCAGTCTCAGTTAAAAGGAGGTGGGGACTGATCCATGCATCCACCAATGACTTCAAGGGTTGTGGTGGAAAGGTTAAAGGAGAAGGCCTATTCAAATGTGTCCTTGAATATGAAATCACGTTAATACACTGGAGAGGCTAAAAACAGCAAACATCGGGAAAAATGTGAAATTCATGGTAGATCCCCTTTACAGAAAAGATCCAAAACATTGCCCCTTCATACATTGTCTGACATAATTCATGGCTGCTTCGTCACAGACTCGACTCAAGTCAAAATCTGACAAGATAGCTATTTAGGATTTTTTACTGCTTTTCCACTGCAAAGGTTGAAGAATTTAACATAGCCAGCCCGTGGAAACGTACAACAGCCAAAGTGTACTGCCAGGGTGACTCTCTGGTGTCTTTGTAGCCTGTAGGACAAATCCTTTGTCTAGGTCATGGCATTACGATTAAGATTTGGCTGAGCTCAGCCCCCTCACTCACAAACCGCATACAACCTTGTCCAAGGGCAACCAGGTTGGCTTCCTAGGCGCTTTTGAATCCAGTCTAGCGACACGACAACTATCCTATTCGCTAATCCTAATTGATGGGGCTATTTCAATCTATTAGTGTATTTTATAATAAAGAAAAAGCATCATCACTACTGAAGTAGGGCAATGCTTACGTTGGGATGGCAGGAGCCGGTGTGCCATCTGCGGGGTTCCTGTCAACACTACTTAAGATATTCACTGGCTCCCAGGTGGATGCAGAGGACAGCCAATATCACACTTAAATAGAATCAATATGAATCCCTGGCTCACAGTAGTGGCCATCGATTTCTTCCGACATGCTTTTTTTTCCTGCTGAAAGGACTCTCTCAGACTCGGCACAACATCTATTTTCCCGACGTTATTTCATCAGGGAGCAGCTGAGTTGATATCATGCATGGACGGCAGAGGCTGACGCCATCTTCTGTTATCTTGTTTCAGTGTAGCGCCAATGGAAACAAGCCACGCCATATTCACAGCGGGAGAGTAGAAGGATATTCATTAATTGTACTGTATGATCTTTTAAGCCTGTTAATTTCATGGAAAGGTGTGTGTGTGTGTGTGTGCGTGTGCGTGTTTGTGTGTGTGTGTGTGTGTGTGTGTGTGTGTGTGTGTGTGTGCGTGTGCGTGTGCGTGTTACTGTCGAGCTTGTCTTACTATCAGAGAATCGCTGGATTATTAAGGTAATTGCATTGGTTAGCTTGGCCCATCCCTCTGACTGACAAGGGACAGGCTCTTCTAATGGAATGTGTCAACTACGTCCCTCTTGTACGTCCAGATCTTTTTAACACACTGCTACTCTCTCACAAGCACGCACGCACATGTGCGCACGCACGCACATGCACACGCTCATATGCCCACTGTTACTGTAGCTGGTTTAGTGACCATCCTTAGCGGATGTGGATGACAGCCTTTCTAACTCACACTCCCAAAGCCAATTATCTGCATCAATCAGCTCCACACGTGGGTTGGAGGAAGGTTCCCAAACTTTTTTAGCCTGTGTGACCCAAAATATAAATTAGACATTCCCCAAATTAGTGAAAAGAGATGATCTACAAGCTGTATTAGACATTTGTTGTTTTTATGTTTTTGCTTTTTTGGAAATGTTTTGAAATAATTATGATTATTACACTAATATTGACAACAACAGTTAGAAAGACTATGCTTGCGATGCTAACGGTGAGTAGCATTATGGTCCGATTAAACAATTGGGACTATATTAAGGTATGTTTGCTGACGCACAATCGTTCTATGGCAGGGGTGGACAACTATTGTTTTATATCAATTAATTGCTGACTAACTCCACCATTTCGGAGTGTTCAAATGTAAATGTAGTATTCAAAAACATAAAGGCAACCATAGTCCCAGTGTTTGGCAAACAGTTTGCTATAAGAACTTTTATGGGGTTCATGTTTTATGCAGTCGCTGTCAGGCAGAAATACTGGATAGTGGATACTGGAAGAAAAAAAGACCTGAGCTTGCAGACAGACTATAAGTATAAAAATGGCATTCATTCATGAAAAATATGAAAAGGTCTTTCATAACGAGGGTTTGCTCATCATGGACATAGTGAACAAACTATTCTGTCATGCCTACGAAATAAGAGGCTGTGATACTGTACTTGACAACTGGAGACGTCATAGAGAGAAATGAATGTGGCATGGAATTGTTCTGCGAACCAGGAGTCCAGACTTGAGGCTGTTTGAATTGGCGCTTCACCTCGGAGGACTAACTAACAACCTGTGGCCGCCTGACTTGTATTTTTGCACGTTGGTATTTTCCCCTAACCCTTCTGGTTTAACCATTAAATTAATGCAATGCTGCTGACCCGCGCCAGTGCCAGGCACCCCATAATAATATTTTTGGGTCGAGCTTTCAGCACACGGCTAATGTGTTTGTGTGTGGAAGTTGAGTTTCGACAGGAAGAATCTTTAGATCTCGTAAAGCGATGAGAACGTGAGAGTGCTTTGGCAGAGAGTAGTGTGGAATTCAGCTCTGAAACTTAACTGAACTATTGTGTGTGTGTGCACGCATGTGTGTGGGTGCGTGCGTGCGTGCGTGTGTGTGTGTGTGTATGGCATGCGTATTATACCCGTGTGAGAGCATGTGTGCATGCCAAGTCTTTCTCCATGGCCAGAGAAAGGAAAGGTCACCTGCTGAGTGAGATGCTCCTGAAGCGTTTATTGTCCACAGTCGCTGTTGAACCAGTTCTGCCCAACCCCAACCCACCCCCACTCCTCTTAATAGATTTCTGTATTGTAATGGTCCATGGCTGTAACAAGAGCACATGGCATGTGTGGATGTATTTTAGATCACATCTTAGATTGGTGTGAAATGGCTACATGGCTGTAGTGGACTGGGGAAAAGCGGTTGGCAGGTAATCAGATTTTTGAGATGTGATTTTGAGATGGCGAGCCGTAGAAATCGCAGAAGAATGGCACCAACCGGAGCATCTGTTAAGGCTATTCAAGAGCCGGACAAAATGACTGGAGAATGATTGTCATCTTGAATGGTAACACATTTCACTGAATATGTCAAGCTGTCAAAGATTTTGGATGGTGGTACAAAAGCAATCAAAGATCAGTGGTGATTGTAGTGCAGGTTCACGGGATTACTCATACTCATACACACACACACACATACAGTATATAGCATTGTCTACACCCACGTTGAGAGAAGTGTTAACACATTCACTCCTGTTGACATAGGCGAAAATGTGAGGCTCGTGCCAGAGAAATGCAGGACATAATCAAAGAAGAAGATCCCTGATCCAGCTGACCTTTCATTATCGCATCCCACTCACTGCCATGATCTATTTATGTTTCATTAAGCTCTAAACATGGTCCCTTATTTCAATCTGAACCTTAAACCTTAATGCTTTAGATCGATTCAATGACTGCGGGCCATGGGAGCCACCAGAGGCCAACGATGCATGTTAAAATGTTAAATAAAATACTATTAATTCTGGTTTAAATGACATTAAACAACCCCAAAATCTGTCGTTTTGGCAAAGGAGGTTGCAAGCACGAATCCTGAGAAATCTTGGGATTGGCTTACAGTAGATTCGGTTTACGATTAATTGTGATTAAATGGACAATCTTGCAGAAAGAGACAGATATTAGAGACCGTCTGGTCAGATTTTGAACTCAGATCCTTGCACTCATTATTTGCAAAAGTGTAATATTAGTCTGATTTGATTGTTGCTCCTATTTTGAACGACTGCCCGTTTGTTTGAAGTGAGCCCTTTCTGGATAACTGCTCATCCGGTCAACTTTACACTACGCTACACTGGATCCTTTGCAATACCAAGTGTGAAATCAATTGGCTAAGCATTTGTCAAGTTATGCAGAGGACATACATAGTATGCATGCATGCGTATACCGTACATGCATACCGACACACAGTTTGTGCACCCATACACATACGAGAGATTCCTGGAATTTATTATTAGTCCACAGAATCGAGTTTGATGTACTCTTACAGCATGTGCATCTTCATCTTGGCACGTTCCTAAAGATAAATACAAGATATGCACATGCACACCCGCACTCGATCGTATAAAAAAATACATCGACACGCGTAGGCCATGGCCTAGTTGTGCGTGAGCAGAGCGGGCGGATACACTGTTACGTCATTACCTAAACCGCCCAATCGGAATAACCCGAGGGATTAATGGCTGACCCGAGGGATAAATGGCTGACATGTACTGCAGGACTAAAGTTGAAAATGCATGTTTCTCTTCTAAATCCTAAATATACGACTAGTAACTAAGGTTTTTACTGGAGTACGGCAAAAGCATAATATTCTGGGATGCAGTGGAGTAGAAGTAAAAGTATTTGAAATTGAAAATGCTCAAGTAAAGTACAAAGACCTCAAAATTGTAGGTTAGTCGAGACAGCACTTATTCAAAGTACTTTAGTTACCGTACACCACTGCAGACATCACAATAGATAGTCTGCACAGCGTAAAAAGTTAGTCAGGTTTTAGGAGAGTATCTTCGGGGCCTTGGGCCTTTTGTAACTCTCTGTATGGGCACACTGCGGTAATACAGACTCAAAGTCAGTGATGTTGAATAACACACTTGGCTCAGTTGGGACACTGCCGTATCGTATAGGTTTTGTCTCGGCTGCTGTCCGAAGGGACCGTCGTTCCCATTTCTCTCTCTCTCTCTCTCCCCTCATTACGTCAACCTCCATCTCCATACTATATAGACCACTTAGTGTTTTTTCTTTTTTTCATTATGGAAGACAGGTTTTCAGCTGCCCCCGGGCAGAGACGGACACAGAGAGGATGGAGTGAGAATGGAGAGAGTGCCGCACTCCCTCCATTCTCTCTCCCTCGTCCTCTCAGGGAAAACGCTTCTGTTTTAATGCCAGCTTACATCCAGCTCCTTCAGACAGCCATACAATTATACGTCCATTAGACGCGGATATGGGTTGCTTTTCTTATGATATAATAGCCATTTCTCTCCCGGATTCTTTTCCTGTGGTGCCTACTGCCGAGGCCGAACTACATCAAAGGCTACTTCAAGACATTATCAGGCAATTCATCCTATGACTAGAACTGCACTCAGTTTGCCCTGGCAGTTAGCTCAACTGTCTGAGCACCTAGACTGCAGAGCCAGCCTGACAGTGTGCCGCAGGGTTGACTCCCAATCCTGACGGCCTTTGCCACATGTCTTCCCACCATCTCTCTCACCATATGTGTGTATATATTGCTTAAATGCTTAAAAGTAGTGTTTTTGGCGGTACAGTGCCATAGCTATTGATGTAAGAATTTAATAATTTGGGTTATTACAAAGAAAACCATGGAAAAGGAATAGTTTTTAGTTCTTGAATTGAACTCTCATGAGCTATTCTTGAATTAAACTCTCATGAGCTATTTTTGTTGTTATCATTATAATTGTCCAAACAATCAAATTAACAAGAAATTTAAGAAAACGAGGGTGGTCTAATATTTTTTTCCATGACTATATATACACTCAACAAAAATATAAACGCAACACTTTTGTTTTTGCTCCCATTTTTCAGGGGATGGACTTAAAGCCCTAAAATTCATTCCAGATGTACAATATAACCATTTCTCTCAAACACTGTTCACAAATCTGCCTAAATGTGTGATATTAAGCACTTCTGCTTTGTTAAGATAATCCATCCCACCTCACAGGTGTGCCACATCAAGATGCAGATGTGACATTATGATTAGTGCACAGGTGTACCTCAGACTCTCCACAATAAAAAGACACCCTGAAATGTGCAATTTTCTTTTGCCTTATTGGGTGTATGGGCCTCCGAACCAGTCAGTAGCTGGTGTGACCACCATTTGCCTCATGCAGTGCAACACATCTTCTTCGCATAGAGTTTATCAGATTGTCAATTGTGGCCTGTGGAATGTTGGTCCACTCCTCTTTAATGGCTATGTGAAGTTGCTGGATATTAGTGGGAACTGGTATGCACTGTCAAAATGGTAATAATGTGGTAATATTGTGTTATTACCATTTTTCAGTGTGTACCACTTCCCACTAATATTCAGCAACTTCACACAGCCATTGAAGATGAGTGGACCAACATTCCACAGGCCACAATTGACAATTTGATAAACTCTATGCGAAGAAGATGTGTTGCACTGCATGAGGCAAATGGTGGTCACACCAGATACTGACTGTTTCGGAGGCCCATACACCCAATAAGGCAAAAGAAAATTGCACATTTCAGGGTGTCTTTTTATTGTGGAGAGTCTGAGGTACACCTGTGCACTAATCATGATGTCACATCTGCATCTTGATGTGGCACACCTGTGAGGTGGGATGGATTATCTTAACAAAGCAGAAGTGCTCAATATCACACATTTAGGCAGATTTGTGAACAGTGTTTGAGAGAAATGGTAATATTGTACATCTGGAATGAATTTTAGATCTTTGAGTCCATCCCCTGAAAAATGGGAGCAAAAACAAAAGTGTTGCGTTTATATTTTTGTTGAGTGTATATACTGTATATATATACATACACACAACAAAGTTGTACCAACTTTCACATTGCACACAAGTAGGTCATGGCCTACTTGTGTGCAATGTGACCATGCCCTACTTGTGTGTAAGCAGAGCAAGTGCGTTAGACTCCAAGAGTTCACCGAGGACCCTGAGACCTCATAGTCATGGCAAAACGTGTACAAGTAGGCTATGTGCGCAGTATATATACTGCTGACAAAAACTGCTCATTTAAATTAAAGCACAAATAACATAACATTTCTAAAATTGTTTTTAATAATAATACTTTCAATGCTGTTTTACTAACATCCTATTGTATATGTCCCTTACACTTATTTCTAATGGTTTGAATGAACCTCAATCACGACTGATAACCAGTCTTGTCAAACAAGCTGCTTCTGAGAGCAAGCTCCTATATGATATCAAAGCCGGATTGTTCAAACTTGGTTATGTTGTGTGGATAGAACACACACATGGGAGCATCAAAACACATGATGAAATAAAAAAGTTGAATTTCTTATTATTTCCCATTTTCTCCATATTTCCCATTCATAATTCTTTGAGCACTATATATGTTGCCTATACACAAACATGCGGCGCGTGTGCGGCTGTGAGCACACAGAGACACACACACACACACGATTGGTCACTTTAGGAGGATCTTGGGGTTAAGTGAGCGTGCACGTTGTGGAGACATCATATCCCAGCCTATCAGGCTGTGTCACAGGCCACACGCCTTGATGATGTAATGCCGTTCACTAGCTGCAGGAGCCAGAACATTCAGGCCACCATTGTAGTCACCATGACAACAGTGCATGTCAGACGCACACAGGGAACGGTTAACCCCACATGAGGGAGGAAAGTAAGACACAGCCCAGGCAATTCACTGTCTGGTTTCACACTTGTCTTCGGCTGCACTCGAGAACTTTCTTTTCTTTCCATGTTAACCTTTATGTCAAGATGAGATTATGAGGCAATACAGAGGCAAAAAAAGAAAAGAAAAGAAAAAAAAACATTTTACCTTCTTTATCATGCCTGGTGGTGTCAGGGTACCGTAAAGACTAACTTCTAATACAGCAGATTTTTAACTTAAAATCACTCATTTTCAGTGACCATTGGGCCAAGCGAAAAGGGGTGTGAATTGTTTTACAATCCCTGATTTCTTTAGTTTCAGGGATTTTAGCAGTGGGAGGGGGCATTCGAACATGGTCCCAAATACATACTTGTTCACAAAATATTAAAGCGTTTTTATTATCTACTGCAATCCTAATAAACCCCAGGAAATTATAACTGGCCACGGAAGTTCACAGGATCTACTGAATGTGAAGGAGGCAGCACACCACATTACACTTTACACAATATATATTTGGGTATGCCTGACCCAGAGGCTGAATATGGCAGTTTGTCTCATTGATTCAGCAGATCATTTGTGGTGAAACTACTAACTATGGAGGTTGCTGTGCGCATTCATTCTCCCCAGAGGATAAACGCTACAGATTTGTTTGACTCCCATGTTGTGGCCTTTCCTGAGGCTAGCTCTACCCTGAGGCCATACTTTGTCCACTTACACACAATAATATCGCAAAGTCTTTCGGTAGATTTTGGTATTTTTCATGGAACTAGCCGAGTGCATGTGAGGATTTTGAGTCTCTTTAAAGAAATTACGGTACTTAATTTTAACTTAAGTTTCCCTGCAGTCAATATGCTTGGAATTAAAGAGCGGCACAGCCTCTGGGGCCAGCTGGCTAGGCTTTTATGTAAAGCTTTAATTAGAACCTAGAGTGTCTCTCCATCACAAGCCACTGATGGGCTTAGGTTAAAAAAAATCAAGCTGTGCTTAACTATAACACAGATAGCAGTGGAGGAGCCGGTGACAAATGAAAGATATCATATGCACGTTGCACAAGTCTTACTCCGAAGGATTAAAATTGCAATAGACACTAGCTTAAATACGGCATACCACCATAATCCATGGCGATCATGTCGCGCGCGTGCAATTTACCGCCTAGTCTGCAATTCATTCGCCTGGTTGTTCCACAGCTGCTCCTCAAAAGCAGCTATTAGCCCAGGTTGATTTATGCTCTGCCCACAGATCGGGAGAGGCCGTATAGTCTTGACTTACAAAGACGGGGGGATTTGGTGCGGTTGGCAGAGAGTTTGGTGGAGGCCCTTTAGCATTAGCTGTGGTAGGATGGAAAGTGGGAATTCGCCTGCCAGCCTGCTGAGCGTTTGATTTATGTACGAGTGGAATGTGTGAAAGAGATCATCTCTACACAATAGGCTACATTGTACAATTATGAGTGTTCAATTTAACACACACACACACACACACACACACACACGTTTGTACACTCTTTGTTACAAGTTGATAAATGGGATTTTGTACACTCTGTTTAGTCGATGTCTGCCTGTCGCTCTTCATTCCTTTTCAGTTTATGAGACCCAGTGATGTGTCTGGATATGTTCAAAAAGCCATCAAAGTCTACAGACTACATCCCCTTTGACATCTATATAATTTTTTTAAAGGCAAGCCTTCCTATAGTGGACATTGCCCTATTTTGGACTTTTTCCCCCCCAAGTCTTCCAAATCCTAAAGTTTTACTGAAAAATCAAATGTTTCTGTCAGTGGTGCTCGAACTTCTTCAATTCAAGGACCCCCGGAATTATCTGTATATGGTTGCGGGCATCCATCTGAAAATATATTTTCAGATGGATGCCCGAGAATCACAACATCGGCAGAACCAATATGTATTAAAAGATGTGTGACACATTTTCAGGATTTCTCAAAATTATCAGATCTATGAGCTTGTATGAGCTTTATATTTCTCAAAAAGCATCAACCGGGGTTCCATCCAGATTGGGTTAAAAACAAAAACCAAAGTGTAACTCATTCTCGTTTTCATTGGTGTCACAAGTAATTACAAATACGCTCTTCCTCTGTGTGTTGTGATGTGGTGCATGTGTGTGATTCCAGCTGAGCTTCCAGCACAAGGTGGGCGTGATGTACTGCAAGGCGGGTCAGAGCACGGAGGAGGAGATGTACAACAACGAGGCGGCCGGGCCGGCGCTGGACGAGTTCCTGGACCTGCTGGGCCAGAGGGTGCGGCTCAAAGGCTTCACCAAGTACAGAGCGCAGCTGGACAACAAGAGTAAGATCCTACGTTCACAGAACACACACACACACGCCCTCGGACGGTCGCACATCAGAAGAACAGCAATAAACAAAGTGTTCCCACCCTCCAGGGACGAGTGTTAGCGTCGATAGTGTCCTTGAGCAAGGCTCTGAACCTCATAATTGCTCCCGATGTGCAGGTCGGTGCCTTGTGTGGCTTCCACCGCCGTCTGTGTATGAATGGATGAATAAAATGTGTGTGTAAAGCTCTCAGTGTACCATTATACCCTTTACCACTACTTCAAGCTTTTTCATATCAAGGCCCATTTTGTAATAATGGATCTAATAAGGACCCATTTGGTTACCAGCTCTGCCTCATTTAGCTGGGAGCCACCGGTAACCCAAAGACAACTGGTTGAAAACCAATGACTTAAAAAATCAATAATAATACCATAAAAACGCCAGCCATGTTAGTCTCTATATAGGCCTACTGCATTTATACAGTATTTCACTTTATATTTCACTTAGCTTGTCGAAGACAATGTTCTTGTTTGCCTTGTTGTAGTCATATAAATCACCTCTTAAGTCACAAAAATGCATATTTGAATGACTATACTCCTTCTCTGTGTTCTAAGCGGACTCCACCGGCACCCACTCCCTGTACACCACCTATAAGGACTACGAGCTGATGTTTCACGTGTCCACGTTGCTCCCCTACACGCCCAACAACCGGCAGCAGGTGAGTGAGATACTGTACAATCCTTGCATTCAAAAATCCTGAGCAAAGCATTCCCCGGCGCTCAGTGTGGCATGCCGTGCCGGTCCTTTGGCGTGGTAATAAGGGGCCGCGCCACGCCGGTTTCTTTTCAGGATACTTGCAATCACAACCGCCTGCCAATCCTGCCCTCCCCCGGGGGCCTCTTCTCGTCGCCGTAATAACCTACCGTTTGAAGAAAAAAATGCGCGCGTCGCCATGGCGACGGCTCCTCCGTAGTAGCTTTTTTTAATCAACGTGTCCCCAGGGGCCCAGACCTGGCTGCGCCATTCGTCCGAGGCTCTAAATCTGTCTGTGCTAACAAGTGGGATTAATTGGATCCGGTGGCGGGCCTCGGCAAGCAATGGCACGGCGAAGCCCTGATGATTACGTTAAGTTCACCCCGTCGGCGTGTGTGTGTGTGTGTGTGTGTGTGTGTGCGTGCGTGTGTGCGTGCAGTTGAGGATGAAGGTACGTCATTTTCCACTAGATACCCTGAAAGAACCTGTGTGTGTGTGTGTGTGTGTGTGTGTGTGCGTGTGCGTGTGCGTGTGCGTGTGCGTGTGTGTGTGTGTGTGTGTGTGTGTGTGTGTGTGTGTGTGTGTGTGTGTGTGTGTGCGTGTGCGTGTGTGTGTCTGCAGAGATACTGGCGGTAAAGATGCTGAAGAGCTCCAAAGGGGTGGGCAAATTGGAAGTGGCTGTTTTATAGAATAAGACATATCACTTAAGATACCGACACATCTGTCCTAGAGGCTTCCAATTGCCATGATGGGAGGGTTTTATTCTCTCTCCCTCTCTCTCTCCCTCTCTCTCTCTCTCTCCTCGATTTCCCAACCCCTCACAGTCACAATACTATCTGATGGTGCGGGATTAGCTCTTTAATCCCGTGTGGTAATCTTGAAGCCAGCCCAAGCAAACTTCACCCTCCCTCTCTCATCCTGGCACTTCTCTCTCTCTCTTCCAAATTCACTTCTGTGATGTCTCTAATCCTGTTTGTTTACTCATCATCCTCTCTCTCTTGCTGCTCCTTCACACCTCTGGAGCAGATTTGGGAAGCGGGTTAACGGCTGTTTCGTTTGACATGTACAGTATAAACGTGAAATGTGCTGTCTGAGGAGCGCTCTTGTGTCCTGGGACCGTAATTCTGGAGCTGTCTAAAAGGCTTTGATCCTATAACCTCTCCAACATCTGGAATGTGATATCGGGGCCGACGGAAAGGAGCTGGAATGTCTTCGATAGATCTAAATCAACCGGCGCTGCACTCTGTAAATTATTTGCGATCCTGCTGACAGCAATTATATTTATTCCAAAGCTAGTTCATTCCAGGTTGAAGAGCTTTATGAGAGGAAGATGAAATTAAGTGTTAATTAGAATAAAGTATATATATATATATATATATATATATATATATATATATATATATATATATATATATATATATATATATATATATATATATAGATATATATATCTACCTTTGGAATAAAACCTTCATTTTGGGAAATACCATCTGTATTAAGCTGCGATACATATTGTCTGGAACTGAACTATGATTTCATAAAGTTGCGTGATGAAGTTTTCTCTCTTTGCTAAAGATGGATAAGAATGGATACCGGATGGATATAAATGGATATGCACTGAAACCCTTGATGAGTAGGGATTGAAAAGACAATTTAATTTCCCTGAGCGACAGCCTCGTAATCCTTTATATAACAGGGTAATAATAATAGTCAGTACTGGGATTTTTTACAGCATGCATGTTCTCTGTCCTCACAGTGGTTGAACGCTGCTCCTTTCAGTGGTGAAAGAAAGTACTCAAATGTTTTACTTGTACTCTAAAAGTATCAGTGCTGAAATCACTTTGCGACCGCGTCCGACGGACAATCGGTCACGGCATCGATAACTATCAGCTGCGAACGATGGGCCATCAGCCACGGCCGATGGGCCATGGTTCTTTACCGGTCACTACCTAACCCTAACCCCTAAATGTAACCTCAGTAAAGCCTATACCTAAACCTAACCTTAACCCCCGACCGATACCTGCCGTGGCCGTTAGGGCGATACCTGCCGTGGCCGTTAGGGTGCGGCAGGTATCATTTGTGCTGGTCAGGACTCATTTAACACCTGCCACAACCGATGGACTATCGGTCGTGACCGCCACTGTCGCAAGATTTTTTTCGCACCTGCTGGCTGCATCGTTATTGTTTGAAATGGCTGAAATGTGTAAATGTGTAATCCCTTTGTGCTGGGGTCTTTTTATTACTCTAATGTCATTTTTCCTTGTTCTCACAGTCTCTCTCTCTCTCTCTCTCTCTCTCTCTCCCCTTTTTCCCCTTGTGTTTTAACGTCTTTTATTTTTTTATTTTTAGTTATTACGGAAGAGGCACATCGGCAACGATATCGTCACCATCGTATTCCAGGAGCCCGGGGCGCTGCCCTTCACGCCGAAAAACATCCGCTCTCATTTCCAGCACGTGTTTGTCATTGTCAAAGTCCACAACCCCTGCACCGAAAACGTCTGCTACAGGTACAATAACGACAGACAAGAAAGCATCCGCCATGCTTTCTACGGCCCCCAAGGGCCTTATACTTATCGCTCAATCCTGCCAGGCAGCCGTGCAGCCTGTCTGGAGGGACAAGGTTGGATGAAAACACTTAAATTGACGACATTGATTCTCCCCCCACAATTATTGCAGCCCCTTCTCCCTGGAATAAGATAACTGCAGAGGATAAAGTAATAACCCTCTAAGACAATTTAAGAATGTCTTTTTACCCTTAGATGTCTCTCACGTAAAATATATCCCTCATGCTAAACGGCTGAGGGGCGAACATTTAGGGCAACTTAATTTGAGGGTAATGATCGTGATAGCGCTAATGCTCTCCTCCCAGGTTGCTTTTGTGACTTCATAGGAACGGGGAGGAGAATCGCAAGGCTTTATTTTATCCGTTTGACGCCATACGGCTCTTATTTTCACCTTGAAATTATGAATTATGACTTTTCTGCTCAAGGGGCTGTTTGAAGTCGAGACGGCTCCTGTTAATAACATACCATTTAATCAGCGGAGCAAAATGAGTCATGGCTTTTTAGACCCCTCTGTTTGATCTTCCCTATCAGAAATGAAAGCAATCTAATTTCACAGATCTTTCAAATAACTACTCATTACCTAAATCAATTTTCTCCCAATTCACGCCATGCTTTATCAGTTCTTTTTCTCCAAATGATACACTCTAAACTGCTACTAGTAGCACTGTCTATTATTAATGATGCTGTTATTCTCGTCTTCCAGCGTGGCCGTGTCCAGATCGAAAGACGTGCCTCCGTTCGGCCCTCCGATACCCAAGAGTGTGACCTTCCCCAAGAGTGCCGTGTTCAGGGACTTCCTGCTGGCGAAGGTCATCAACGGGGAGAACGCCGCGCACAAGTCGGAGAAGTTCCGCGCCATGGCCACGCGCACGCGCCAGGAGTACCTGAAGGACCTGGCCGAGAACTTTGTCAGCACGGCCACCATCGACTCGGCCGTCAAGTTCAGCTTCATCACGCTGGGGGCCAAGAAGAAGGAGAAGGCCAAGCCCAGGAAGGACGCGCACCTCTTCAGCGTCGGCGCCATCACCTGGAGCGTCCGGGCGCGCGACTTCGGCCAGTCGATGGACGTGGACTGCCTGCTCGGCATCTCCAACGAGTTCATCGTGCTCATCGAGGAGGAGTCCAAGAACGTGATCTTCAACTGCTCCTGCCGCGACGTCATCGGCTGGACCTCGGGGATAATGAGCATTAAGATCTTCTACGAGCGCGGGGAGTGCGTCATGCTGTCCGCCCACGACAACTGCGGGGAAGACATCAGGGAGATGGTGCAGAGACTGGAGGTGAGTCACCCAAATGTGCTGATCTAGCTACCATGTTGTTGTGATCTTGTACCGTAGATTAGCCATTTGTCAATGAATGGTGTTTAGACATTGACATCGCAAGTCTAACAAAGATTCATCCTGTGATCTATGGAAAGGTTTATCCCCCGGGCTTTGTACAAAAGATGAGTAGAACAACCCTCCCAATTTAACCATTTAGCTTTAACTGACTTATACTAATACTTATACTAAGCAGTGCTGGAAAAATGCTCAAATGTTTTACTTGAGTAAGTATTAAATATTGCAATGTAGAAGCACTGTGTTGTAAATAAAAAACAGGAACTTAAATTAGGTACACATCATGCAGAATGCCCCAGTTCACAAGTTTTCAAATGTTTGAACACACAAAAGTGTTTAATGTATGTTTTGTAGTAATAGCCTAAGTGCCTAACTAATCAAAGCTATTTTTATAGTACTGATTGAGGTAAACATACAATAGTTGCATTGTTGTAGTGGAGGTGTAGTGAAGTAAAGGTATTGGAATTTGGATTTACTCAAAAAAGTGCAAATATTTCATTTTTTTCAAGGACAGTACTTAAAGTAAATGTTACTTTCAACTACTCCTTCTTAGTGGATTCATGGCTTCGTTAAACATGACCTAGTGACTCTGTATGTCAACTGAACTAACATGGATGGTATGGAATCTGCATGACATAACCGGGAAAAAACATCCTCTGCCATTAAATGGGACAGTTAAGACGTTAAGATGTTTTGGCTGAAGGCATGATGGCTGTGGTCAGCCTGTGGTAGAGGAGGATGTGTGTTATGAATATTCCACATAGCGTTGTTGATTTACTGTGCACCACCAACCCTGTTATTTTCATCTTCATTATGCAGAATAATGTCAGCGGAGCGGTTTGCTCGCTTTACCAATGTGGACCCTGCTGGTGACGATCACTTAGGTCAGTGGTTTTCAACCAGTGGTCCGGGGATCACCAGTGGTCCTTGAGATGGTCCCAGGTGGTCCACAGCTAAGTTGGTTAACCATGTGAAAAGTTGGTTATCCAGATGTAACTCTTGAGAGCATAAAAATGAAACCATGTTTCATGTTTACGTCTCAAGAGTTCAATTTTTCATCCTCTGAATTAGCCCAGGTCTACACAGCTAGAAGATTATGGTCATTTCGATCTGTATGTTTGCCTGTTTTGTTTCCCAAATTCATATTGTGGACAAAAGCAAAAGAAATCTTTAGTTTTGGGGTCTGTGTGGCTTAGAATATCCTCAAATGGTGGTCCGTGGCTCAAATCTGGTGTCAAAAAGGTTGAAAACCCCTGACTTAGGGCTACAATTCGCACATGTTCTCTTTTCCCCTTTGGTTGCCAAACATCACACCTTTTTAATCTTAAAAAATAAGCCTGGTGCCACTCAGCGTGGCAGAAAGCTGTGATTTGATAAGAGGGTAAGATTATGGATGATGTGATTATTATTATTTTTTTGTCCGACGTCTGGACTGAAGATAAGGAGGAGGCCGATCGAAGGAACAAGGACAACAGCAGATGATGCGGCAACAACCCAATCAGGGCAGTTGAGAAAATAGAGACACATTTTTTGGGGGTCTGGGTCTGAACCGATTCCTGCACTCTTATCGAGGAGCTGCTTGGTTAGTCCACATTCTCCCAGAAAGTTTGTTGTGTTGTGCCTCTAGGCTACCCCATGGACAGCTGTGCTGTGTGACAGAGTGGGGTTAGGTGTATGCCCAGGCATCGTCATTGTCCAGACAAAAGAAGAAAAAAAAAAAAAGTGGTCCGGCCATCTGCTTCCTCCGTCCTAGATGTTGGTATCCAATGGCTTGCTTCCCTCCCACTCCTCGGATTGGCTTATTTTTTCCTCTTACAGTTTACATTGTATTGTTTGTTTATCACTGTCCGACGAGTCGAGACTCTGTTTCCTCTAGTCTAAACTATACAACGATTGTATAGTTTAACAATGCCTGATAGTGAGACCAGAAATATTTTGCCTGGCATCACTACACGTGGATGCATTGTGCACTTTGTAGATCAGCTCTTTTGGGGCTATTTTTCGCTGAGAAGATCTTGTGCACAGGCGGGGAAAAGGAGTGGCTCACGGATAGACCCCTGGGGGATGCCAGTCAACGGGGTGTGTACACGGCTTAAGTGGATAGCTCTTATTGCTGAAAGTCAATCTGTCAGTCTGAACGCAAATTTACACGAAATGTATTGGCTTACCAGTAAAAGGTCTAACGGCTGATTTCTTCCAAATGTCAATAAACACTAATGTGCCTCTTTTACAATTCACAGTGAACTCCCCAGTGTTAAGGGCGAGTGTTTACAAATGGATAAATTAACAATACTGTACAGCCAAGCCTCAGTTCTTTATGGGGTCGTGGGTTACTCAAGATAATTATTACACGTGGATTCTAAAGGTGGGTTTTCAAAAGAAATAAAATATTTTTGTCTTTGAAATAAAAGACAAGAATGAATCAGTCATAAATGCAAAGGTGCAGCAAGATCTTGTAGCACCCGTTTTAGTTCGTTTATGACGTTCTTTTGTTTTGGTTTCACTCAATATGTTTTGATGTTAGCTTCTGTTGCCTGTCATTCCGCATTGCAGCGTTCAGTGTACTGTATGGGACGGGTTTGTTTTGCCATTCGCACTTTCTAAAGAAAATCTTTAATGATGCCAGTGGAGGAGTGGTTGGAATTAATGCATAATTCCTTTGATCCTACTTCATACATATACTGGCCTCAAACAAAAAGAAGATGCGATCGCATATTTAACATATTTTAAAGGAGGCGACGCGTCATTCAGTCTTGGCTGAAGGGCAGCGCGGGATACATTACCATTTATGATTAGCCAAATGACATGGCTCCCCTCATTAGCTATGGTAATCTCCCGTCAAGTTCGCTGTCCGCTTATCTGCTTGGATTTGCGAGGTAAATTCAGACGTGCTCAAAAGCTATAAAAGCATTAATAAATAAGCAGCTACTCGTGTTACTTAGCCCGCGTCGTCGTCCAAAGCAGCAGTAATAGGCTTATTTCCCAGTATGAGCGCACCATACTGACTGTGTCCCCCCCAAGGTGTCTGTGTTTGCCTGAATGTGTCCCAGGGGTCGGCTGGTGTTGTGTTTCATTGGGAAGGATTTACAGGCGGCTGGGCCTGTGATGTAATGTGACCCCGGCAGCATGGAATGAACAGATTGCCCACTCTCTAACATAACATGCAGACACAGAGAGGGAGAGAGAGAGAGAGACTCTGGGTGGGAGTGGACCAAAGCATTTTTGTCTTCACTAGGCTGAATCCAGAGGAAAGCAGAATCCAAGTTTGGGATCTCCTGTACAGCTCCATCTGAGACATAGCAAATCTATTTCTCAGGAGAAAACAATGAGAAACTTAGCTTTGAGATACAACAATTGAGAACTATTTAAGCCATAGATGAGATTCGTGTGAGATATAAGTTTATGGCTCCTGATTCTCATCGTTTTCTCCTGAGAAATAGACTTGGTATGTCTTAAATTGATCCTCTGATGAGCAATACAGGAGCTCTCAAAAATGGCTTAAATATTGCTCAATTGTTGTATCTCAAAGCTATGTTTCTCAAGGAGATCTCAAACTTGGATTCTGCTTTCCTCTGGGAAGACACGGGGAGATTATTGTAGTACCCCGTCCGTCTGTCTGTCCATCTGGTTTACTTTTGTCCACCATAATATCAGAATCTGACCATTTTTAGTTCCACTCCGTCTGATGCTAATGTTTGGTGTTCAGCAAAGGAGGATATGAATACTTGGTTGTCAAGGTCTTAACGCAAGAACAGCTGTGTGTCTGTTCTTTACCTCACATGACAGTGTTGTGAGAATCTTTCCTTTTAAAACAGCCCTGATGTGAAAGACCTCAGCTACCGCCGTCCTAGATTCACTGTATTTTAGCACTATCATTCTGAGGGGAATGGGAAAACATACACAGTGCTGATGAAATGAGTGAGTCACCCTTGATTTTATGGCAGTGGTTCCTTGAACTTGTAAGGAATGACAAAAGGACAGGTTTGGTTTGCTGTTTCTGAAATAATGCTGGCAGGGTTGATTTGATTTCTTTCACTATGTAAAACTATGATGAAAACCAGATTAAAACGTTAATCTACAATGACTACAACTATGACTAAATATACGTAGCTCCACTGTTTCTGAGTCTGACTTGCATTGGAGCTCTGCTACTCTCAGTGCATATATATATATATATATATATATATATATATATATATATATATATATATATATATATATATATATATATATATATATATATATATATATATATATATATATATATATATATATATGTATATGTATATATATATATATATGTATATATACTGTATATATACTGTATATATAGTATAGAGAGAGAACAAGAGAGAGAGAGAGGCTTGTTGAAAGCTCTGATTCTATCTTAATATCTTGACAGCAGCTTTTACATGTCTGCTTTTAAAACTCCCCTGTCTTGTTACATTTGTCACAGCAGAGGCACAAACTCTCACAGAACACGGTGCCAGACAGCATGCTAGCACCATCATCATAACAACTTTATAGGCCACCACTCTGCCATTAGTGCCATATGAGATAATTGGTATGCGTGTGGGACTGATGACAACCTACTAGGCACGTTCATTTTCTCTGCGGTTTGAATGGAATGCCCAATAATGACATTTTGAAAGGTATTATTTAGGCTTAATGAACGTCTGACAAAGGGCAGTTTGATTAACTCGCTGCGGCGTGGGTGGACCAAAAACCATCTGCTTGCCATGCCTCGCCTCGCCGTCACACTTCACAAGTTTGTTTAGCTGTCATCTCCCTGGAGAGCTCCTCTAGAGTAGATGTTGTCTATTTTACAAATAACAGATTTTTGTTTTCTGAAATAATAACTTGGTAATAGTGGTTCACATACTGTAATTTAGGTTATGTTTGGCTACTCTCAGTGCTCTAAAGCAGGGGTTTTCAACCTTTTTGCCACCAGGGCCCCACTATTTCTTCAGCATTTGAACCACGGACCCCCATTTGACGACATTTTAGCCCCACAGACCCCAAGACTAAACATTTCTTTTGCTTTTGTCCACAACACCAGGCTTGGTTTGGGAAACAAAACAGTCAAACATCGACCCATTCATTTCATTATTACGCTCTGAAAGAGTTACACCCTGGTTAACCAATTGTCCATCATTTAGCTGGGGACCACCAGGAACCCTCTCAAGGACCACTGGTGGTCTCCGGATCACCGATTGAAAACCACTGCTCTAAAGTCTGCATAGCATTAGGCAGTAAGCCTAAGAAAACACTGTATTGGTCAAAATGCCTTATGCGGCAATCTCAGCACAACTTCACAACACACGCAGCACGCTCAGGCCATAATCCACCTTAAAAGAGTTCCCCTAATGAGCCTTTCAATTAGTTACTTACCGATTCAAACCATGTGGAAATGCAGGGCTAATGGCAGGCATTTGCTTCATCATGGCTGACTGGGAAGCAGTCCCTCTCATGTGGGGTAGGGTTTCTGCCGGTGCGAGTGTTGACAGGTTATAGTCTTAGTTAATGTGTCCGTGAAGCCAGCTGCCACTCCCAAGACAAATGGAGGTGGTCAGCCAGGATTGACCCAAGACTAATCTGATGGGTGATTAAACTGGATCAGATGGAGGGAGTGATTTCTTTTTTTTTTTTCTGAATAGCGCCTGTGACACAAAAAAGTAAAATGGCACGTACGGTCACTGGTGTAATTAAAACAACAACTGAAGTTGGGTTCTTATGTACAGTTTGGAGTTATTTGTTCTTTGCTTGAGTAATTCCAATTTCCAATACTCTTACTTCTACTAGTTATGCTGTAGATCCGGGATATTATTACAAAAAAATACATTAAACACATCAACGCCTATACATTTTGACCTTTGAAAAATCTACCGGGCTATGCATTGTGAGCTTGTACTGATTTTCTGTACAACAATTACTCTGTACTTTTTGAACTATAAGTACATTTTGATGCCAATAATCGTACTACTTAAGAAGTAAAACAATCAAATAACTTTTCCACTACTAGGGCGAAGTTGCAGCTCTGTGCAAGTGTTGCTGCAATTTGCAAATAGATGCACATTTTATCCTTCTTTTAAAGAACTCCAGCCTGATTTGATACGCTTGGCTTTGAGTCCGTATTCCGTTCCAAGTGTGCCTGGCATCCCCATGCTGCACACTACGCATGCAGTGTGTGATATGGGAACCCCATGTAGGGAAAGTTTCCTCAGAAGCGCGCGTGCGTGCGTGCGCGCGCGCGTGTGTGTGTGTGCGTATGTTCATGTGCGCAGCATATGTGTGTTATTTGGCAGCCACTCTGCTGTTCCTAGGCTTAATCTGTTAGCTCTGCGATGCGTCCACTTATTTACTTCCATTTGAAAGGTTCTTTGGATTAGCAAAACAAACACGGTCACACTACCCTGCCTAAGGACACGGTTTACTTTATGCTCCAGTCGTTGCATTGTATTCTTTGTTTGGATGCATGTGTGCGTTTGTGTATGTTGCGCATACGTGCGTGTGTGTGTGTGTGTGTGTGTGTGTGTGTGTGTGTGTGTGTGTGTGTGTGTGTGCGCACGCATGTGCGTGTGGGTGTGCGTGCGTGCGTGCGTGCGTGTGTGTGTGTGTGTGTGTGTGTGTGCATCAACTGTACATTACAGAATGTAGTACACACTATACTCCCATCCTGTGCCTAGGGATCTTTTCTTCCGTCTCTGTCTCTGTCTCTGCGCAGAGTGATATCGATTTCCTCATATCCGTAGTAATATCACTGAACTCCTTCTCCAATGTGCAAACCACTTAAGCCCTGTTTTATTCTTAATATAGAAAAACAAGCTCACAACATAACACATCATGGCACTTTGTGAGCTTGTGGAGCTTTTCACCACATAAAGTTTAAAATAATGGCTAGGAAATCCCTTTTGGTTGCGAACACAGTGAGCTAGATTACTATGTAATCCAAGCATAAATGTACGTGTATGTGTCTGTGCATGCGTCACATACTACAGTACATATTTGGGTATGCCTGACTCAGTTCGCCAGTAAGTCCGACATTATAAGTATTATGCTATTTTTAAATATACTTTAGCTCTTGAAAAAGCTAGTAGCACAGCTTTAGCTCGTAGCACAGCACTTGAAAAAATATGGCTTTAAGTATATTTTCAGAGTGGTCCACAGCCAATTCTCGATCGTTCTGGGTGTCCATGACATGAATAAGGTTGAGCACCACTGACCAAAGAAACAGGTTTATTCCATTCCAACATGGCTGATCGATTCCCATCCCCTCCCTCGCCAGATCGCGACCCGGGGCTGCGAGACGGTGGAGATGACGCTGCGGCGGAACGGCCTGGGCCAGCTGGGCTTCCACGTCAACTTCGAGGGCATCGTGGCGGACGTGGAGCCCTTCGGCTTCGCCTGGAAGGCCGGCCTGCGGCAGGGCTCACGCCTGGTGGAGATCTGCAAGGTGGCCGTGGCCACGCTCACGCACGAGCAGATGATCGACCTGCTGCGCACCTCCATCACTGTCCGCGTGGTCATCATCCAGCCGCACGAGGACGGCGCCCCTCGCAGGTAGGATCATCCCACCGCCGCCACCTCTACTCCGCTCCCTCTGCAGGTCCTATGAACTACCACAGGGGTTTTCAACCTTTTTCAAAATGAAGGTCCAAGAATTGTGGTCAAAATAAGCAAACTGCCGGGGAGGTGTCCTTTTTCAGCAGAAATGTACTTTGACGGCAGTAACATTAGCGTTTTCTCGCAAACAATTGATTCTTCACATCCATATGGTGGTACTACCGACATGGTGATTGGATTCTTTTTCAAACTCAGTGAGGTGGTAGAAGATCCTCCCTCTGGAGAATTGGGGATTAAAATGAAAAAATAAATAAAATAAATACACAAACCCATGCAATAAAGGCCTCGAGAGATATTGTTGTCAGACTCTGCTCTATATTGGTCCCATAAGGTTGTTTATTAACTGGTCTGCGCTTGTTATGTTATTTAAAGGAGAAATGAACATTCCAGAAAGGTATTTGTAAGACGTAATCGAAGACAACGGCGTGTCCTTTCTCTCGCTCGTCGGTGCAGCTGGTCTGAATTGCTCGTTTGCTCTCAACATTGGTGATGATTTGCATGCGGAAAAGGCTTAGACACAGGCTTCTCTTTTTTCCGTCACATTGGGGTTGAACTCCCTCGCTGTGAAGAAGGTTGCACACAGTGATTTCTCTGGAGAGGAGAAGCTCTAACTGATGTGTGTGTGTGTGTGTGCATGCGTGCGTGTCTTGTGAAAGAGACAGAGACAGTCAGCGTTTCTCGCTGATGATAATGAGAAGAGCTTGGTTGATTAATGGCCCAACTCTTCCTGTTCTAGTCAGACAGCTCGCATGCTACCGATTTGCTCTTTTCTGTGGGGTTTCGTTTCCGCACCATCTTCTATCCAGCAATTACGACACAGTGTGTTGTACGGCTTCTTAAGAGAAGCTCGTACACAGGCACGTGGGGACGGCATTACTACCGCTAATTGAAAGGGAGACGTGTATTTCAAATGATTCCTTTGTGACGGGCGGAGGGAGATGAAGGTCGGCGCGGAAGCGTTCGCTTTCCAACGCACACCTGCGCGTTTTGTCCGCCAGGCACTCCGCCATCTGATGAAAGCATGATCCATTATGCTTTCACACTCCGCTCCTGACATCTTTGTTTTCCTTTTTTTTGTTGTTCAGAAGGACAGATTTGTGCAGGCCAATATTATACGCTGTGCCGGTTTGTGCACAGAAATAGCAGAGTGGATTTACTGTGTACACTCACTACACAAACTCTTGTGTTTTACTTGAGTATTTAAAAGTGCTCATTATGCGGATTGTCCCATTTTTAGTTTTCAAATGTATACAAATCTTTTGAAAATAGCAGATCTACAAGCCATGTATACTGAATGAAATGTATATACCGTATTTTCACAAATATAAGAGAATTCTGGTTATAAGACAACCCCCATTTTTCAATTGGTGGAAAGAGAACATTGAATATCAAATAGTATAGCCCCCGAATATAATACGACCCCATTTTGTACGATATTTCCATTGGAAAAAAAACATAATCTTATATTCAGGCCAAAAGGGTACTCTAGCGCTGAAGTATATGTTTTGTAATAAGCAAAATCTACAAATTAAATAATAACGACAATATTTGCCTCGGGGAGATGTAGTGGAGTAGAAGTAAAAGTACGAGGAATCAGACATACTCAACTTAATGTAGAAATAGCTCAAAATTGTACTTGATTACAATTGGGCAGGAATCTATTTCGGACTCTGTACAGTATGCACAGTATTTTAAAAAATGCTGCAAAAAATATTTTCTATGTTTATCAGAAAACTTGGGTCATGCTTTGAAGTCCTTGTCAGAATCTCAGACAGGCCTAAATTGGTGAAGTAAACATATGTAGTTAATTTCCACCACTTGTATTTGTTGTCTGTTTCACAGATTAGTTAGAATGATGTCATTGAAAGTCTGTAGGCTTTACCTCTTCTTGTTTCCTGATAGGCATACAAGGCTCACAATCTGTTGAGAAATTGTGTTTTTATAAGAAATACCACAGCCATCACAGGCAATCGATGTGAAAGGCTAATCGGTTCGTCCCTCACCCCCATGACCAAACTTTCCCCAAAGTTTCATCCCCCCTCCCCAATGAAAACATAAACCTCATATCCAAAGTCTATAAATTCTATTTTGCTAAGCTGTTGAACCTCTGCATCGAAAGAGTGCAGAACTAAAGCCTCAGAATCCGTTGTACAAATCTTTTGGCAGATGCGTACGCATGCACGCAAGCGTGCAAGATACAGTAACTGTATCTCAACTTTTTGCATTGTGGTCTGGCAGGGGAGGACTGACATATTTGCTCCCCCAGATGGTGGGCCTAACGTTCCTGGTCTGTGAGTCCAACACAACAGCCTCTCTGGCAGCGAGCAGCACTAATCCTCTTACCACGATCTGTGCGATCATACAGTACATGATGATACAAACCATAATCGGAGTTCATGCGAGCAGAAAGCAGTCAAAACAATCATCCTCTAAAACTCAACCAGTGTCGGCGGTCAACATGCCCACTTTTTGCCCAGCTTGCTGGATGCCGTGATTGTGAAATTGGGAGGATTTGGTGACGTCGTCTTCTTTTTTTTTGGGAGGAGGGTGGGGTATTGGCTCGTGTGTGCCCCGTGCAGAACATCTGACTATATATGTTTGACTGGCACAATTGGATCTGGGGAAAGCGCTTTTCGTGGCCAATGAAAGATGCTTTTAGACTGGTGGTTCCCTAAACGTTTTAGCCTGTGACTCAAAAGGAGAAAGGAGAAGTCGCCCCCCCCCCCCCCACCCCAAAATAGCTTTCACTACTTTCACTACTACTTAAACATTTGTTTCCCTATCCATGCAATGCATTTGATTTGTGTTGGATTTCTTCATGAAATTACTGAGCAACAATCATGTCTTTTGGGAACGTTTTTGACAGCAGTTGTAATGTAATGATATAGGAAAAAAAATACATGAACAGACGCACAAATGTGTTCGGAGCCCACAAATGTGTCCCAGCCCAGAGTTGGGGAAACATACATTGTTTTAGACTATACAGACAGCAGTATATTATGCCAGTGCAGACAAAAACAACAACATGCATTAAGTCCTCCCATAATGGTCCGATTGACCCACATACTGTATAGGTCGCGTGTGAACAGATGTGTAGGGCAGATTAGAAGTAAGTTACAGGGTTTACTGCAGGGACGATATCTGCTTCTTAACACTATCTATGTTGTAGGACATGTTCGAGTATTCTCGCATATAGAGCTTAAACCCACCCGTGCCAAGGAGACATCTCGTTTTTTGTTGTGTTCTATCCATAATTAATTCTGTTATTATTATTATTATTGTTATATGACTTATATTTACGCATTTATAGCTTCCCGTCGCTAGGAAATGCTTTAGTTTCTGCGGTGTGACTTCATTGAATTCCCAAAACTCTGTCCACATACAGTACATTTACAAGGTGATCTTTAGCTGTCCCATTCTAGAGAATGGGGCCGGCGGTGGCTTGAAAATGGTCTATTCTTACTTCCGGTTCACAGAGCCGGTTCACAGGGTTGTCTTCGCTGACTTTTTCATTCTGTTTGCACTGGCATCAGAGTGCCGGAGCTTCAAATGAGTTAAAGGTGATCTATACGTAAAA
Source organism: Benthosema pterotum (assembly GCA_039105355.1). NCBI lineage: Eukaryota > Metazoa > Chordata > Actinopteri > Myctophiformes > Myctophidae > Benthosema > Benthosema pterotum. The sequence goes on from CM076974.1 coordinate 41,176,104, forward strand.
TGCGCCAGTGTCACGCACTGAAAATAAAGCTATATAAGTATACATCTGGGCACTACTGAAGCCCTAGTGTTGGTCCTTGCAGCCATGAGAAGCAGAAAAGGGTCCCCTTTTGTGAAGCCCTGTGTGAATTTTCTCCCCAATCTCTCCCGAACGCATCGAGGGGTGAGAGGTCGGGGCGAAAGAATCTCGAGGGTCCTCAACTCTTTTTCGCTGCTGGCTCTTTGAGTCGCTAAAGTGTTGCGGTTCGACAATGAGTGCTCCAGTTTCTCCACCATTATCTCAAGGGAATGGAATTCAGAAGGAGCCCAGTGCCTCCCCGCCACCCCCCAACCCCCCGACAGCCCCCCCATAGCCAGAGAGATGAGGGCCCAGACTAACAACAATGGACAAGAGTCTCACGACCTCCAGACAATACACAGCCTCTAAAACACTACCATGACAAGCAGAAATGTTTTCATAAGTACATTTGGATAGGAGGGGCTATGTTTGACTATGTTTTGGCTCTGTTGTTTTAAAATTAGAAAAATGTCAGCCAGTTTATTTAATCCACCTCCTCCGTAGCGGATGTGGGGTGTTTGTCTGTAATGCTATCTGGCCCATCCACCGTGACGTTCACAGAAAAAGAACGCTTTGGACCCCCTCTTTCCTTTTCCTACTTTTATAACGCCTCCCTCCGTTTATGCATCAGGATTTTTTAATGTAAGCTGTTTATGCCTTGAAAGGCGTCACTATGCTCTGGCTGCGCTCAAACTAATTGAGATATAGTGCTACCTAGGACTGTATGTGTTTACACTGGTTCCAGGATGTGGTCCTCGCTCGGCTCGGCGCAATACCAGGGAGCCATTTCCATCATCACTCTGGAAGCTTTAAACAAGTTCAGCATGTCATAGCCTTGTGCACTGCCAGTGCCAACCCAATGCAGGGCAGGGGGAAACAGTGGGGGGTCTTTGAGTTGGGAATAGACTAGAAGTGGGAATTTAACCTGTAATTTGAATAATATATAATCGGTGATGTAATGCTAAAGGATTAAAAACTGAACTCTAAAAGGTTAACAAACGCCATTGGAATCAAAACCTCCCACAATATCTCATGATTCTAACTGTAAGCTCTCTCTCTGTCTCTCTCTCTCTCTCTCTCTCTTAATCCCATCACTTTCTTTTCACGAGTTGGTCCCCACTTTAAATCGCTTCGGGAAAACGATTGCAAAGAGCCTAATGGAATTTCAGTTGGCAAAACAACCATTAGAAAGACTGTGGCGGTGGCATTATTTCCACATTGACAATCCATAGCCTTTTCAGGGCACCTCATTAATGGAACTCCTTGACAAAGATCTTTAGAGAGCCGGCGCAGGTTGCGACCTCTTTGGCTTTTTGCTGTGACACTGTTGTCCGAGTGTGGGAATGGATTAGCACCGTCCCTTCACCGCCGGCCTTGGCATTAGAGTGACAGCTCTCTGGCTAAGGTTAGACCTTGTCAAGCAAGCCACGCCATTGTAATTCATCATGAGCCAACGTACTGGCGGGAGGAGTTGCACGCAAACAGATCAAACAGATGGTAACATCGTAAAAAAAGGTGTGAAACAGTTCTGATAGTAAGACCATTGACTCAAGTATTTGAACAATCTAGGAACTAATCATTACCAAGAAATGCCTTTGGCAAATGTGTTTGTAATGGTGTCTAATAACATGTACTACAAGATTGAAATTCAACTCCCATGGGAAATCTCATAAAAACAAGTCAAAGTCGGGGTACTAGTCACAACCTATAGCTGTGATTAGTACCCCAACTTGGACTTTGACTTAAAAACAAGACAAAGTTGGGGTACTAATCACAGCCTATAGAATCTATTCTATAGGTTGTGACTAGTCCCCCGACTTTGACTTGTTTTTATTAGATTTCCCATGGGAGTTGAATGAAATGAAATTGTGCACTGAAAACGGCCATAGCACTTGCCCAGATGTACGGACTAAGCACATTTATGATAAGCTACATGTTTTTAGTCCAAGGAATTGTAAGCAAAACTAATGCTTGGGATGGATTCAGCATCATGAAAATCCCCTAGTTATACTTACCATATGCTACACAAACCATGTTGAAATTTTGCATGTTTTACCTTCTATATACTGTAGGTTGAGAGTATAGTACCCCGACATTGATGTGTTTTCTTTGAGGTTTCCCACGGGAGTTGAATTTCAATCTTTTCATATCTTTCCCTTAGTATGATCCAAGCAGGAGCACTTGTATGTTAATGCTGCAGTAGTTGTATAATAACTCGCTATGCATCAGACAAATCAATACTCTCTTGCTTCAACACCATGTGTTGAAGCAAGGGGGAATGCCGCCATCCGTCAAAAGATTGAATAACCCGCCGGGTTCTCTGCGATACAAGCCTCCGTGTTTAGACGTAGCAGCAGCATAGATGTATTTCTTTTGGCAGAGGTTTTTAGAGGCAACAGAGTGTAAATCTTCCAACAGTTCCTGGTCGTGTTATGGAGCTGTGATCCAGCCGTGTTGGGTGGGTCCGGTTGCTTCGGAGACTACACACACATACTGCCCTGCCTCCGAGCTCAGGTTTAACTGCAGACCCATTCCCTCCTAGAGCTGCAAGATTTATGTGCTGCAAGACTGACTCCCCGGAGCATGTTGTACAAAACGCAAGCCGCTTTGCACTTTTCACCATTTCCTACTGAAGCCGTCTTCTAGAGCAGGGGTGCCCACACTTTTTTGACTTGAGAGCTACTTTCAAAATGACCGGCTCAACAAGATCTACACATCAAAAATGTGATTGTTCCATTACTGAAAATCCATTTCAAGGCCCCCTAGAAAGTTTGAGCTTTCAAATAGTGGTGATGGTGTGACTTATTGTTGTAGTGTTTAAGAATAATGCACTTATAATGAAACATAGAGGGGGAGAATTGGAAGGTTTTCTTGCATATGCCACTACTGACGTTTGAAAACAGTATTTGAGGTTTGAGTTGACAGTTTGTGATGTTGAGTTTAGTCTCTCGCACCCAAAACTAAGAACTTTCACGTTTTTGTCCAAAATTGGGAAAGAGAACTGGCAAAACGTTGGTCAAAAGAACATATTCTCCATTTTTCTAATTGTGTGAACTCTTAATTCAGATATTTAAATATAATTTAACTCTTGAGAGCGGTAAAATGAAACCAACTGGACCCGTAAGGGTCCATTTGGTTTCATTTTAATGCTCTCAAGAGTTACAGATCTATAAGAGCCTATGTCCTATGTATATTTTAGGGGATTGTCATGTGATCTACCTGCACAGCCTGTGTGATCTACTGGTAGATCACAATCTACCTTTTGGGCACCCCTGTTCTAGGGCTTGTGCGGCAGCAACAGTGAAAACGTTGAGATTGTTAAGAGGAATCTCACCACGTCAGTTCTCGGTGAGATCTCTTGTGTCACAAGCACAGCAAGGGCAACAGCTGAGACCTTTGCTGTTGACGCGCTGTTCGCCATGTTTAACCTATTCGAAGGGTAATGACGTGTGGCAACATGGCTTGAGGGACCTGCAGTTAATCTACGTAATGACTGGCTTAGCTGCCCCATTAAAAAAGGTCATTAGCAGACACTTTGAAGTATTTAAAACTGTTGTTAACACATTTGTCTTCCGACGTGTCCCGAGCGAGCAGAAAGAAAAGGGAAATGAGATCAACAAACGCTGTTGTTAAACAAAGAAGACAGGAACAAAGGTCAATTGCACCGCTCTTATATTATCATCTACAGTGTAATGCAATGTGTGGTACTGCAGCACTCACTTTGGACGTTACAGAAGTGTCAACACGTGTAGCGATGTGCAATGATGAGGCTAATTCTGACAAACAGACCTTGCCGTAAGCATCGCTGTTTCCCCAGTGTCCGACCATGGGTTGGTCGCTTTCCAACCAGGCTCACTCGTTCCAATGTAAATATAATGGACATTACATGTTAAATACTCGTTCATCTTTGGAACCAGACTTTCAAAATCTCTTCCAAAACTGTCAACAAGGCATGCCAATGCAGTGGGAATATATATTGTGACATTTTTTTTTTTTTTATCATGACAGCTATTGGTGGAAAGATTTGTCTATCACATGTTATGCTTAGCTGTGATTGGACCATAGCAGTATGGGGAGTGGCTTATTGAAAGGTCTATTTCATGGCTCTGTATCCCCAGTCCCAACTCTGGGACAGTCGTGCGGTGACTGGCTGGTTGGGTACTCATCAAATCTTGGCTCTACCATTTTAGATTTGCTGTTGTTTTATGGCTGCTACATGCAGAGGAGAGTTTAATCTCCTGCCTCTTAACTGTGCTTGCTGTGCTTGATTTCCCCCTTGACTCTTACATGGCCTTCACGAGAATCGCCCTAGTCCACCTGTTTGCCGCAACAGCATGAGGTATGACCTGAAACCACAACCATACTGTACGTGTTTTTCATTTGGGAAATTAGAGGGGGGAACAATCAGGAAGTGAAATTACCTGGTGGGTAACCGACATGCTTTACTTAACAAGATGAGGTTCTATTTTATGAAACGCCAATTCTGGGCCTCTCATCATGCCACTCATTTACTGTCACCGACTCCTCACGTCACACCACCGCGATGGCAGCCTCCATACACTATTTATGTTAACGCTGTGAGCATATGGAGCATTTGCACGCCGGATCGAGGACAGTCTTCCATCACGGATGAGGAAGCTGCCCCCTGGTCTTGACATTGACCAGATGTGAGGGGGGGATTGAGGATGGGAAGAGGAGGAGGAGGGTGGAGGTGAAAGATGGTCGTTAGATCCTATAACACCCGCTGCTGCTGTTGGTCCTATGGGGGGGTGGGGGGGCAGTAAACAGGCCAGCCACCAGTGGCCCAGTTTGATGAAAGGGTCTCTCTCGAGTGGGATTACCGGTGCCTCGTCCTCCCTGCTACCCCCCCGACGTGGCCCCCTGCAATCAGCCCCGGCCCGCCCCGTTTGTGTACATGTATGACCACAGCAACGTATACAGAGCATTCCACTTCCTCGGTGGATCCTGGAGGAAAAAAAAATGGACTCAGGGGAGTGGGCAATGTAATCATTGGGGGTCACGCATGAGATGCTTTCAGAGAGGCGGCGGAACACCCAGGCTGTTTAACACTGAAGCCCCCCCTCCCAAAGCAGGCTCATGCGCGCACACACATGCAGACCCACTCTGATCTTCCTCATTTCAAACACACACACACACACACACACACTGGTGCTTGCCCCCGACCCCAGAGATTAATGTTGCGTGAAATGGCATCACAGATGCAGTCTGAGCCAGAGACAGTCAGTCAGTGTTGGTGGTGATGGCGATGATGGGATGGAGATGACGACGAGCATTCGGTGGGAGCATACCGTACATCGGGGGTTAAGCGGCAAAGCTCGGTTCAGCCAGAGAAAAGGTTTTTTCAACAGCTTTAGAATCCTTTAAATTAGGTTCCCTAAGCTCTGCGCATGTTTATGTTGTGTGCACATTATGCATTCCTTAGACATGCACGTATCTTACGCCTATAGGACAGGGGCAGATCTAGGCATGGGCATGGGGGGGAAATGCCCCCCTAAATACCCAGTCTGCCCCCCCCACGATGCCATGCAAAACAACCCAAGATGTTTCAAAGTGCTTATATTTGCTTATATTTAAGTGCTTATATTTAATATGATTTGAAACACTACTACTGCTACTAACTACAATTTTGGCACCATTAAACCAACAGCATTTCATCATTGAAAACAGAAAACTCTCTGAGTCAGACCTTTAGCTTTATGCATGCTGCGTGTCTGTTGCAACTGCAACAACAACTGATGTCATTATTGATGCTTATACTTGACTAATAAAAGCCTGTGTCGCTTTGCGCCACAGGCGATGAAGCCGCCCCCATAACATTTTCTCTTGCCCCTCCAACATGTTCTCTTGCCCCTCCCAAATGAGACATGTTACATCTGCCCTATAGGGATTACCTATAGGCGTTTAGGTGTTCTGGTGTTGTCATGACAACACAGTAAAAAAAAAAATTGTTTTTAATTAGTTACGTTTAGAATGATCTCTGACCTCAAAACGATCCTTCAGGGTCAGCAGAATGCAAAACACACACAACAGACTCTGACGAGACAGCGTTTCTCTCAGCTCTTGTTTACTGTATCGATTACGTCCCCACAAACTGTAATGGTCTGAGGCTAAATCATCACTCTGATATGACCAGTCCATGTCATTTCTGCCACACACTCAAAGGAGGGTAATGCAACAGCACATGCACCCCCAATCGATCCTGATTGGAGAAAAGCTTTTCTCCCAAATAAAGCCTAAACTGGGACTCACTGGGGTCTTATCCGAAAAAGAAGAAAATCATAATATTTGAATTAAGTGAAATCACTGACTATGCGTTTAACCCGTTTCATCCTGACAACCCGTTTCGCTCTGAAAGAACATACTGAAAGATTTGTGCTGCATTCTCAGAACATTCTCCCCAAAAATAGCAGGCGTTCACGGCTCATAGCGCGCCACTCAGTGGCGCGCTATGAGCCGTGAACGCCTGCTATTTTTCAATGAAAGTTAAAACACCACAAGTACAGTACAGTGCATGCTATGTACAGTAAAGACAAAAACAAACTCCGTCCGTCTGTCCGTCCCATGCAGGGGCTGCTCGGAGCTCTACCGCATCCCCATGGTGGAGTACAAGGTGGACAGCGAGGGGACCCCCTGCGAGTACAAGACCCCCTTCAGGAGGAACACCACGTGGCACCGGGTGCCCACGGCGGCCGGCCAGCCCCTGCCCAGGGGCTCCCCCACGCAGGGCCCCGAGCGGCTGCAGTGCCAGCAGATGATGCAGCAGCAGCACCACGGGACGGCCATCCCACGGAGCACGTCTTTTGACCGCAAGCTTCCCGATGGGACCAGGTAGGGTGCCGCGCGCAGCGCTACTCAAAACCTGAGCCCCAAAAGGTGGCACCTATTAGCCCCCCCATGCCCCCTAAGATTATTAACTTACCCACTAACTAAATTTATTATATGGCTTGAATGAATGCTCCAATCAGATGCCGAGAGCCAGCGGAATCATTTTGCACCCGTGACCAGCTCTAGCAGTGCTACATTTTAATTGCAATAACCCCCTGGCCATTTTGTTCCATTTTTTTCTATTCTGGACTCTCGGTGTTACTGGCCCATAAGGTCCATTTGGTTCTGAACTATCTATCATTTAGCTACATGAGGACCCTCTAGAACCCCCCAAAGACCCCTGAGGGTCCCCAGACTCCACTTTGAGAACCACACGGTTACTGGCTACCGTGTGTTACACTGACCCACCCACTCTCTCTCACTTATCTTTTACTCACTACCTAATCGATGCATTGTCCTCCCGGCTTGGACTTAATCTGGTTTGGAGAATAATGTAGTATTTATCGGCGGGAGCCGAAAGCGCCTGTAGTCACAGACACCGTTCTATGGAGATTCACTAGGAACTAGCTGACACTTTTTCTTTTTCAAACATCTCTTCAAGGTTTTCAGTGAACTGAAGCAATGATCATGATCAAACGTCACAATGCATAAAGGATGTTGGGGAAAAGAACATCTTTGAACCGATGCCCTTTTTTTGTTGAGTTAAAAGGTTGCAACATCTCTTTTCAGGTTCTTTTGTGTTTGAGGAGCATTTGAAATCAACAAGAGCGCCTTGTATGTCTTTCATCCTCCTCCAGATGATAAGCCGGGCCCTAGCCTTTGTTGTTCCTGTTTTATCCTGCAGAGAGACAGAGACGTCTCTTTTTGGACCTCTCTCCATTGAGTCATGTAAAGTGCCAATTTGCACATTCTAATGAAATCCCTGACCAGCGGCCAATGAAATGATAACCCTAACCTGTGTGTCAATCCGACTGCCACTCATGTACTGTACAATGACTGGCTTCTCTTAATAATCAGAGGCACTGGCACTTGTGGCAGTCCATTCCTCTTTCTCTCTCTCTGTCTCTCTCCATTCCTCCCTCTCTCTCTCTGTCTGTCCTTGCATCACATTGAGTAGGTGGTGACAGAGACTCTGCCACTCGTGAGCTCATCTCAGCCAATTACTCCAGAAACAAAGAGAAAGCTCTTCACGTTATGCAGTCTCCCAGAGGACTGGGGGAGGAGAGAGAGAGAGAGAGAGAGAGAGAGAGAGAGAGAGAGAGAGAGAGAGAGAGAGAGAGAGAGAGAGAGAGAGAGAGAGAGAGAGAGAGAGAGAGAGAGAGAGAGAGAGAGAGAGAGAGAGAGAGAGAGAGAGAGAGAGAGAGAGAGAGAGAGAGAGAGAGAGAGAGAGAGAGAGGAGAGGGGGGGGGGGGTGAGGGTGAAAGCAGTAAATTGCCAGGAGACATTATAAAGACAATATATTTACGCAATCATTACAGAATTACATTTGCATTATTAAAATATAATTAATACTATATTATACTTTTATGCAGAGTGACTTCCTAAGTGCAAATCGGTTTAACAACATGTCATGAACCATAGTTACCCAACAACAGAATAAACTAGCAGGCTGTGCACTCACTGCCCTGCAACAGTGACACTTGTTGGTGAACAAATGCTACGTATAAGGCCATTCTGTTGCTCGGACACAGGGACCCAGGCAGGGACACAGCCACCTCACATACCGGTAGCTGCATGTCTATAGGAATGGTTGAGCCACTTTAAAAAGACTGCAAAGAAAACAAGTTGTTAATTAATTGTAATTATCTGTTGACTCCCACTCTGTCTGTATTGAGTGTTTTGTCAGAGTGATTGTGATTTGCCTCAGGCCACCTCGACACACAGAGTGCTATTTACTCTCAACCCTTTTTAGCTGTTCCAACTTCCAAGTAATAATGGGATGGTTTCCTACCATCTTTGTGTATGATAATTTGGATTTTATATTACCATGTTATTATGAGATGATTGTGAGACTCAATCAGTAGTTAGTACAACAACCTTAAAGGGGAACTCCACCCATTTTCAACATTTTTTTAATATGTCATTAATATACCTTAGAGATGTTGTGTGGACATGATGAAAAAGTTCCCCCAATTTCCTAAAAATGGAGGTCTGAAAAAATCATTAACATGGTGAAATACATCTATTCTTTTAGACCCCTTTTTCCTGAGAAAATTTTGGAAAATTTTGAAAATGGCATTTACAGTATATTGGCCAACATTTCTCACACACCTGGACTAAAATTATTCTATTTTTGGGAGAGAGTCCGGTGAGATCGTCACTAAATGAGTAATGTCCACAATGACTGCCAAGAGAGATTTATTTTATTTTTATGTGTGAGATTAAGTGAGATTGTTAATAGTTTTCCTGCCGTCCACGAGTGCTCGTGGATTTCCCGTTAGAATCCCACCGCCGAACACGCGGACGGCTCGTATCACGCGGAAATGTAGATTTCATTCTTTAATCCAACTATTAGTCCGTGCGCATCGTCTGATGATCATCCCGTTGCTGACTTTCATTTGGGACAGAATTGGGGACAACTTTTTTTTTTCCATCCCATTGACATTCATTCAATCCAATGCATTCAAACGGCTCTCCTCCGGTTTGCCCCCTCAATGTCGCTGGCGCATGGGTTAAGCAGCCAGGGCTACACAGCTCTTCCTGACTTGTGAACCGGATGTTTTTGGGTAGATCGCCAGATGATCGATTAGGCAAGACAACAGACACAGCATAACAGAAACAGCACATCCTGTTTAGGAGATCTGAGCTTCAAAATAAGGGCTTTTTTACCAATCGAACTGGTTTGAGCCGCGGCAGTGGAGAGGAAACAAAGAAGATCCGATCGCGGTCAATGAGTTAACTTCGTCACCCTCTGGATGGATCTCGATTGCTAGACGATTGATAAACAGGAAATGGTCCGTGCGTGAATAGCTTCCCCTCGTAGCTTCCCCACGTTAAATGAATCTTTGAAAGCCATTTGTATCGGGTGTTTTCGATACATTTCGCTCACTGAAATGAGCACAGACAATGACGTAACAGTACAATGCAGTACAGTATAAGATAATAAGAATACAATCTAAACAAATAAAATATTTGACATAATGTAGTGTGTTTTTTTCTCTGAGTTATTAGTAGCCCTGTTTGCAGCCCTGCTGGCAGCAGCCTATTGTGTTGTCATCTTCTGCGCACGCATCATGAAAAACAGAACATCTGTGCACTGCATATGGAGCGTGCGAATTCACTAAAGCGGTGTCTCCTTCCCCTTCGTAGCCGACTCTGCGACTGAGCATTGTAAAAAATGTGACACCCAATATGTGTCCGTATGAGACTGACAGGCATTCCGTCTGACCGCCAATGTTATTGCAGCTACAGTAGGAAAAAAAATGACGTTCAATAACCCCGTGTGTTCCAACCCTTTTCCTGACGTGCCCGAGAGAGAAAGAGAGCGAGTGCGAGAGGGCGAGAGGCAGCTCCTGCTGTTTTATATTAAGTGTCTGGACCCCTCCGAGGAGACTAACACCTCAACTGGGGCAGAACCGTAGCACTCTAGGCCAAAGTGTTGGATGATGTGAGCTGCGATTGAGTTACTGGCAGTTAGGTGGATGTCTGTCATGGTGGTCTGGAGGAATGTGTACTGTACCATAGATGTAACATATTTGTGCCTATGTATGCTGAAGAATAAGCCAAAACTTGACAGTATATTATGGAAATGTACTGTACACATGAAATATAACATTTTCACTTTCAGAACATATAAACGTCATTGTTCTATGCATCCAACCATAGTCACATAACTACCGGTACATGTGTGCATTTTGACGTCATTGTGGCATATCTATTTTCTGTACAAAAGCCATAAGTATCCGTGCAAACAGAGCGATTCTCAGGAATTAGTCTTTTGGGGTTATTATGGAGACCCAACCCTGGAAGGAGAGCTAATGATGACAAACCGTGCTGTCTGTAGGATTGCTTTCTTGTGTTCATCTAAGCTGTGAAATGTTACTTTTGCATAAAATGTACCACCTTTGTTTTCAATCTCTAGCATACAGTAGCAGGGCTCTCATGGGGTTTGTGGGTTTCCTGGGCAGGTGGGAGTATGTACAGTAGAAAAAACCTTGTCTTTAGCTTTTATACATTAGGAGGGACTGCTACAGAAACACAAAACCCAGTGGTGATAAGGTGATTGGGCTATATACCAGTATGAGAAAAAAGAAAGAAAGACAAAGAAATAGAAGAAAATAAAGAATCGACATATTTCACCATCTGGTTGTTATCATTCATCGTCATGCCCAGTGGAAAACAATACAGTTATTTAAGTAATGTACTTAAGTAATTATTACTTTAGTAAGTATCTGTACTTTTGTACAATTTTCAACACATTTACTTCTCCTCCACTACTCTCCTGCACTGCACATTACAATATTTGGATTGCGTTGGATCGCAAGGCATTGCTTGCAGATCAGTCATTTTCAAACGATGGTTATACTTGAAATGAGACATTTTCCACAAAAAGTACTTTTACTTTTGCTACTTGGTACATTTTGCTTCCAGTACTTTCGTACTTTTACTCAAATACATTTTGAATTCCGGATTTTTCTACATTGCAGTATGAATACTTTAACCTAAGTATTGAGTATTTATAAATATTTTCTCTACGATTGATCGGTCTTAGGTTTCAGAGATGCTGCCATCAGCATCCTCTCACATCCACAATCACTTCTGTTCACTTCACCGTAAACCACGTGAACACGAAGAGCTCGCTCGTCTGTTTTATGCAGAAAGAAACCTTGCTTGTTTTTCTTTTTTTTGACAAGTATAACTAAAGATAACCTTTCACCTGTGTTTGCATTTTGTCACGGTTAGAATCAGATAACGTTGTCTTGCTGACAGCGCTCGTGCATTTCCGCCTGCAAACCTCGCTGTGCGATGCCGAGACGATCCTCGGGGCGAAACGGCCGTTTCAAAATGTCAATAGACCGACTGAGAGAATTACAAAAGCCCTTTGTTTCCGCTTGTTATGCAATCGTGGCCTCTAGAAAGGAACGTCCACAGATCCTTTTTTTACCACTATCTCCGTTTTACCACTATGTCTCTTTACGTAACGTTACTTCGGCATGTCAGTGTGTTACAGGTCTCTCTAACACAAAATGGTCTCATGGTTTGGGTCCATGTCCTGAAGCTACTGTATGTGCCCTCATGTGCTGCATGTGTCAGCGAGTAATGTTCTCATGCGGCGTGGATGCTTGCCTCTGCAGGACCGTGCACGACATGGAGAACCCTCAGGTCACGTCGTGCAACAAGGGAGACCCGCACTACCGCAGCTCACCCAGCAACCAGTCCTCCTCCAGTGACCCGGGACCCTCCGGCAGCAGCACCTGGTCCCAGCAGCCTTCATATGACGGGTATGTCATGATGCTTGTGGCCTCAATAGTCTTTGGTATGACCCAGGCAGGAATTGAACCCCGACCTTCCAATCTCAGGGCGGACACTAACCACAAGGCCACTGAGTTAGGCCATGGCTACACTAGGAAAATGTCTGTTCTTTTCCTCCTCCGTTTAAAAAAAAATCCTGTCCACACATACAACCCAAAACGGACATGTTGGGCTCCAACACGTATGCCAGGCCAGTAGGTGGCGATAAGAAATATTTGGCACAACACAAAAATGCCGGTGTGAGCTGGTTTCCATGGTTACCCAAATAAATTCTCCACATAACCTGGTAATAGTAAGGGACTATGTTATTGGAGTTATTAAATTGAAGTGAATATTGGAGGTATATGGAGGAAATGTGAACTGCACAACAACAAAAAATCATCACCATCCCTGTGAATTAGTCCCCTCCACAACAGTGTTGTTTTTATTTAAATATGCTATTCAATAACATTTTGCCTTTTAGGCCCATTTAGTCTTTTTAATTTTTTTTTGTTGTTCTACTCTTAGTCTAGACTAAATATCAACAACTTAGTCTTTTTTATAGTTGACAGAAACAACTAAGTAAACATGAATTGACCTCCATTATTAACGTCACATTTAGGTCAGTATTTATTCATAATCCCAGTAGTAGGCTACCTTTTATGTTAGAAAATAAAGTGAATGCAAAAAGGTGTCAGCAATGAGATTCGAACTCGTGGCAAAATGAACTCTGTTTGATTGTCCAACTCCTTCCACGATGAGCTATGGAGACTGATGAAAGTCTGGGTTCCCGGGAGGTAGCAGTGGAGAGACCAATGTCTCCAAGGGGGAAAGTACACTTTAAAAGTGTTAATACAGAGATGGTGCATTCCAGGTATTTTTTAACCAATGACCCTTTATATACAGAAGACCCTATAGGTGTCCCAGAGAACGAGTCAGCACTGTGAAATAGTTTTTGCTGTACACAAACAGCCAGGTCTGTTTCCCATTTTCCTTTTTTGCACATAGCCATCAGGGCCTGCTGACTGTACAGGCTTAAGGGCTGACACACTGCATCGGGTCTCGTACTTGAGGCAGAACCCATCAGAGACCGGTGGACGAGTTTAAGTGCTTACAGACCATAACAAGAGGCTTAGCTCCACACTAATGCCTACACTTGCCTGCGTGGCCGTCTGCCTGTCAGAGGCCTCAGAAGAAGTGACATGAACTCTTTACAGATCACTGCCAGAGTTGTCATTGACTAGAGAAGCCAACATGTTCATTAGGTAATAGATCCCAGGCTGGAGGGACTGCATTAGTGTTTAAATGACACTCTCTCGGTGACTTGAGTGCGTCCATCATATCCCCTTTGCTCTTAACTCGGAGCCTGCCTTTGGTTGGTTGAATCCACGTCATTTGAATTAATGAGGCCGACCGCCATTAGAGTATATTAACGCCAATTGGTCTTGTTATAGTGCTTTTGATCGATCATGTTCAGATGCTACTAACATTAGCGCTGGGTTGCTAGCTGATGATGTCAACAAGACTGGAGCGCGCCATTTCTGGTCAAAACGAGGTTTATTCAACGGCCCACAGCCAACAACGTGATTATCGTCTGGAAGTGAATGCAACAACACACACACACACTAGTATAACATTTATAAGCTCCGGTCACGGGTGTCTTTGGCTCTTCAAAATAGTGCAGGTTTAGTGTGGGAAGATCCTGGCAATATTAGGTGAATTAATTAATCCTGGTGGGGAAATAAGATTAAGGTTCTTAATGGGTGTGTACCGGGGTCTAATTCAGTTCTCTTTCCATCCAGGTTGAAAGGCAGGGATCTTGATTCTATTATGGAAGTATCCAAGTTATTTTGACCATAGTTAGTGTCATGCATGTAGTCATGCTCACAGAATAGTAGGGCCAACTAAAGTCTGAGTTATAGCTTGTTGCATGCCTGTATCGTGAGCTGAAAATAGATGGACAAGATTGTGGCATGTGGCTACATGTTGTGAGCTTGCCTATGTGCCATTTTCATAGAGCAACATGTCTTACTACGTCCGTACAAGCTAAGCATGAGCTCTTCCTGTGTCCTTCAGATGTCCATCTCCTGTCCTCCTGGAACACTCGGGGGACCTGCACGGCTGTGAGGCCGACGGACACCGAGACAGAGAGCACACCCTGGAGAGGACCAGGTCTGCAGGTGAGTCTGTCATGCTCTAAACCAGGGGTTTTCAACAGTTTTTCATACCAGGGCCCACTATTTATTCAGAAATTGAGCCACGGCCTACCATTTGATGACATTTTAGCCCCACAGACCCGAAACAAAATATTTCTTTTGCTTTTGTCCGCAATTCCCAGCTGGATTTCAGAGAAACCAAAACGGTGAAACATACAGATCAAAATGACCATTGATCTTCTACTTTCTTGTTGTGTAGACCTGGGCTGATTCACATGATGAATATTGTAACTCTTGAGACCAACTGGACCCGCAAGGGTCTCAAAGAGTTACATCTGGTTAACCAACTCTCCATCTTTTAGCTTGGGGACCACCTGGAATCCTCTCAGGGACCACTGGTGGTCACCGGACCACCTGTTGAAAACCCCTGCTCTAAACACACTGCACACAATCTGTGTGTTCATTATTGGACTATTATTCAGCTTCGTATAAAGTTACAGTATGGGATGTTCCGATTGCATATTTATTTTTCTGCTCTGATCGATTCCAGTTATTTAATTTTGAGCCGATTTTGCCCAATGCAATATTTATATTTTTTTTATAGAACACTCATATATCACAGTAATACAATATCCCAAACCACAGTTAACGTAATGGGCAATATCTTGGTATGGATTTAAAATTGATACTATTGAGGTTGAGGTTTTTTGTTTTTGTTTTTTGTTTTTGCACCCAATTCGCCCCGATTTGTGATCATATGACGCATAAGACACGAGAGTTAGATCTTCGGTCTGAGCCAGGTTGATTTTGTTGACTAATACGATGACAAAAAATGAAATAAAAACTAAATGAGAAGTGAGCTATGATTGACATAAATATTTTGACAATTTTGTCAACAAATCAAAACTAGACTAAAATGTTAGGAAGATCCAGTATAAGTAAGTTTATGCTTTTGGAGGTTGTGCACTGAAAATAGCAGATCTACAAGCCCGCGACGCTTGTAGATCCGCTATTTTCAGAAAGTCTAATCAGTCTATCAGCTGCTACGACGGCAATAAGGCATTTATTTAGGTGACTGAAGTTAGTTAGTCAACTAAAAGTAGATCATGACAAAGCATTCCGGGTGAATAAAATGTGAAAAACAGAACTTGGCATGTCAGTGTGTAGAACAGAACAGAAAATTTGCTGTCAGAATTGTAAAAAAAAAAAGAAAAGAAAAGAAAAAAGAAAGAAAGAAAGAAAAAACATGGGTGCAATTCAACCCCTCTCAACTCTGGTCTCTCTCTATCTCTGTTCTCATCCATCCGCAGAGGCCAAGTGGCACATTCCCTCTACCAAGATCCTCAACTCCCTGAAGCAGAGAGAGGGAGGCAAGGACTCGCCCAACAAGCTGTCCAGGGTAAGTGCCCGACTACTACTATGACCACGCTACTCTAAGGTGTTGAGTGTGTGTGTGCGTGTGCGTGTGCGCGCGAACGTGTGTGTGTGTGTGTGTGTGTGTGTGCATGTGTGTTCTGGTGCCTGCGCAGAGCCCCTGTCAGACCTGGTTATGCTCACATGGATGCGTGAGCAGAGATAAGGTCACATCGACCTTGGTGGTTGGAGTTCAGTTGAGCAAAATATCAGGGCGTCTGTCTCACGGTACGCTGTCTCACAAGTATAAAAAGTACAAAAGTATAAAAAAATACTTGAATAAAAGTACAATGATATTGTTTTCAGAAGGTCGACCTACTTAAAGTATGCAGTAGCCATCTCGGTTTCTTGGACTGTTTTTATTTCCTGCTTGCGTAGTATTAATAAGTTGGTTGAGGACCAACAGTGTTGCGCGGCAAGCTTGTTCATCACGATATTATACTGTAACGCAGGTCGCTTTGAACTAATCTGATTGGTGGAAACATGTCACATGTAGTGATTCAAACCAGAAATGTTCACTTCAGTGATGCTTGTGGGACCCGTCTACGTCTTGTTCCTGACCGCATTACTGTCGTACCGATAATCATGTTAATCCACACCCTCTCGTATAATATTGCTTTTTGCGAAAGTTCCTCTGACCCCAAATCAGGGGCGTTTAGCCATTAGGCAGACTAGGCAGTTGCCTAGGGTGCCATGAGGGGAGGGGAGCGAACACAAGACATGCTTTAAAAGGATAATATTAGGCTAATAAGCCTGATATGGATGAATGCATTATACTTATCCTCTATAACTAGAATTGAACATTTAAAACACATATAATATGTTCTTCAGTTTAAAAATAGTTCACCCTTTTATCCCTTATCCTTTATCCTTTTTATCCCTAGGACTCCAAATTGCTTAGAAACGCCACTGCCCCAAATCTACAAATTGACTTGTAACTTCTTCAAATAACTGTAGTGGAGTACAAGTACAATATCTAGATCCTAGTTGTAGTGCAGTAGAATGTTATCACTTCTATGATGTTCACTGTATTGTCAGCATGCTAAAGCCCTTTTTGTAACTCATCATGGGTTTTGGCAGCCTCACTGTGGGACACCTCTCTCTAAAAGGTTGAACAAGTGTTTAAGCCTCTCCCTCTCTTTAGGATCATTTAACTCTTTTTGATCTCTCATCACTCAGCGGAGATATACAGTATCTTTCTCCGTTATCTTGATTCCCCAAAGCCCAAGGTACTTTTCTTTAATGTGATTGATAGTTCTTCATCCATGATTTAGCTGGCCTATAGGCCTTTGTGAGGCATTAAAAAGCAAACAGGATGGGGTTTTAGTGCACAAGTCAGTTAAATCCTATCCTCCCCATTAAGTTGGCCTTAACCTAAGCCCATTACCTGAGAAGTTTGCTGTCATCAGTATTGATCGACGACTGCAAGTGCAACATTAAGGCCTTCAATAATGTATCTGAGGATGGATAATAGTTCTCAGGTCTGGTGTTTTCAAATGGATTTGGCCAGGCAGCCAAGTAGCTGTGCTTTATTGTAGGTATGCCACTGGTCTACACAATATTTAATTAATAATGATACTAAACATTTAATTGTGTACTTTAAATGCATTTTTAAGTAGTATGTAATAGATACTAATACTAATATGTTATTCTTGCTCTTGAGACAGTAAAATGTAATACAATATATTACTTTAAAATGAAGGTAATAAGTAATATTCCAAATATGAAGTAATGACCCCAACACTGGCTTAGTGTGCGTGTCTCTCTGATTATAAGTTAGTTGTCTAATCATGTTTTTGTTAATTCCCAAAACAAATACTGTGTATCACTAATTGCACAGAGACGACAAAAAATACAGGTCAGATCAGTGCCAGGCATCAAGCTTCTGAATAAACATCTGATTAGTCTGAATGGAACAGAGTTGATAGACCTTCCTCCAGACCAGTGGTTTTCAACCTTTTTTGATGCCAGGGCCCACAGATTTATGCAGATTTATTTTGTTTTTGTCCACAATACCAGACCCGCAAAGGTCCATTTGATTTCATTTTTACGCTCTCAAGAGTTACATATCGACCACCTGGTACCCTCTCAAGGACCACTGATGGTCCCCAGACCCCTGGTTTGAATGGAATGGAGTTGATAGACCTTCCTCCAGACGATCTACTCAAGGAAAGTCTCCACCAAGGTCTGCTGCAGGTGTGTTTACCAGCCTCTCTCTCTCTCTCTCTCTCTCTCTCTCTCTCTCTCTCTCTCTCTCTCTCTCTCTCTCTCTCTCTTTATCTTTATCTCTCTCTCTCTATCTCTCTCTCTCTCTCTCTCTCTCTCTCTCTCTCTCTCTCTCTCTGTATCTCTCTCTCTCTCTCTCTCTCTCTCTCTCTCTCTCTCTCTCTCTTTATCTCTCTCTCTCACAGACTGGAGATAAGAACTCCAGCCACTCGAGCAGCAACACCCTCTCCAGCAACGCCTCCAGCAACAGCGACGATAAGCACTTTGGCTCCGGAGACCTGATGGACCCGGAGATGCTGGGCCTCACCTACATCAAGGGCGCCTCCACGGACAGCGGCATCGACACCAACCCCTGCGTGCCGCCGGGGGCCCGCGTCATGCTGCAGGGGGGCAGGGGGGCCGGCGAGCAGGGCCACCCCTGGGCGTCGGAGCACCACCACCACCTCCACCACCACGACGGGGCCTCGGAGGACGACCACGGGAAGCTGTACCTGCCGCAGGGCTACGCCTCAGCCATCCTGGCCGGCCACGTCACCGAGGGCAGCATCGGCGACCTGAGCGAGATCTCCTCCCATTCCAGGTACGGTTGGTCATGACGCGGTTATGACGCCTTTTGCAGCTGTGATAGAAACTAGGATTTCCATCTGTGCGCGTCCCCGAGTAACCTTTTCAACCCCCGGAGTGCGACTTTCTAAAGGCTACGTTATACCAATTTAGCTTCAAATGTATAGTGCATATAACTGTGTATGGTATAGCACGCAGAGGATCCGAGATGTGACCTTTAAGACAAAGGCTGGTTAATGCCAACGGTCTATGTATCCTATATGTTTTATGTCATTCTTCGCAATGGGCAGATAACGGTATGTCTGCGTCTGGTCATTGATATGGCCGCAAGGGGTAAAATTGCATTTTCTCTCAACAGTTCACTGAATGTATGGGCATACTAGTGGACATATAACCCCATGGGTGCTCATAGTCGTTCACAACACACATGCACGCACACACACACACACACACACACACACACACACACACACACACACACACGGACAGTCAGTAGCTGTTACCTGACCTTATCGCCCAGCAGTATTCCCTCTGCCTGACCTGGCAGGCTGCTCCCTCCCACTGTGCTGGGGCTGATAAGCACAGGGTACTGGCGTGACAAGGCGGGGGATGGAGGATGGGGACAGCACACCACCCACCCATGTGTCCCCCGCCATCAGTCTGGGCTCCAGCAGGGAGCTGGGAGGTGTGGCTTCAGCGCGGCTTGGCCCCGGAGCTTCCACACAGTCTGTCCTTTAACACAAAACCCAACCGGCATCTCGCTGGTTCACCTCACATGGCATTACGATACCCCGCAGTCTGTTCAAAGTTCACTGACCTGTGTGTGAGTGTGTGCCAAAAAACCTGACACACTGCCCTCCAATAAATCGACCAGGTCAAGGATTAGCTTTATGGACATCAGCGTGCCTGTCTGACGTGACAAAAGGACCCCAAATTCTAACCCTGCAGTCCAGTCCATGATACCGTTCCAAGGAAAGCGCCAGCCATTTTACTTTTCACTTCTGACATATAGGAGCGCATGACACCTCAGTGGCATGCAGTCCCAACAGTTGGAACACATGTTTTCGAGGGCATGGGCCAGATGGGCATGAATATGGATGGTAGCAGGTTCTCTGCTTCAAGCTACATTCTTCTGAGGATGTTTTCTTTATTTTTTTTTCTCCTTTGACGAAGGTTCTCTAACCACCGTCACCGCGCAGTTTGAGCAGAGAAGTAGTTGAGATTTAAATTATTAGCATGATTAGGTTAGGTTTAAATGATTAGCATGATTAGGAGTTGAGGTTTAAATTAATGCTAATGATTATTAGCATTTACTATTTTTATTATAATGTGAAGTTTCCTGATGCAACCTTTAATGGAAAGCACTTTGGGTCAACTGCTGTTGTTTTTAAATATGCTATACAAATAAATTTGACTTGACTTGATCGAATTTTGGGTGCCCCTTAATAATCACAAATATGTTCATAGATTGGCCTGTTTTAGTACAATGGAAGTATGAAACACAGCTGAAGTGGTTTGTGGTGTTTTTGTGTGACACTGTCATACAACAAAGTATAAAATATATGGCTTAAGTGGTTAAGTTGAGCTGTTAACAGGCAATTCCCGTTCTGGTAGCGAGATGTGGGATGAAAGAGATCAGACCGACAGAACAGATCAGAAGAAGTGAGATGTGCCTGTCGGCGGTCAGAGACTTCCATTATATGAAACGATCAATGAAGGAAACTAGAAGATTCAAGGCTAAGCGCTCTCAGACTGATTATTATAGGATCTCATGCTGTTCATGCTGGTTGGTGAATCATGGTGAATATTATGCTTCATCCTCCCACCGCTTTGATTCAAAACAGTGTAGTGTAGTAGTGTGTGCCGAGTACTGTGCAAATAACCCTAATACACTATATCCTATTCACAAAGAAATAGAACAAACATTGACCAGAATATACACTGTATGCCTGTGAATAGCATGTGAAAGGTTTGCTACCACTGCTTTAAAGTCACAACATTGCTATAGTAGCATTCAAGTCGCATGTGTGTGTGTGTGTGTGTGTGTGTGTGTGTGTGTGTGTGTGTGTGTGTGTGTGTGTGTGTGTGTGTGTGTGTGTGTGTGTGTGTGTGTGTGTGTGTGCGTGTGCGTGTGCGTGTGAGGAAGGAGCCGAATCGCCTCAGTCTCAGCCTTATCAATCCCAAACCCTACCCTCAGTTTACTTTTTCACATTTATGTTACTCATTCATCTGCTTGCTTTGTTTGTCTTTTATTTTTTGCTCATGCTTTGTGTTACATGTTGCATTTTCTTTTTTTTTATTTGTTTTGCTCTCCGACCAGTGGCTCGCACCACTCGGGTAGTCCCCTGGCGCGGGGCGCCAGATACTGTATGTCCGCCGACTCCTCCAAGGCGTACACCATCCCTCAAACGAGCAGCTCGGGGGCGGGGCCGGGGCCAGGGGCGGGGCCCGTCCCAGAGGCATGTGGACAGACACGCCCACAGCCTGGCACCACCACGCAGCAAGTGGGCATAACGAAGACTGATGATGATGATGGCGATGGTGATGATGGCCATTGCATTGAGGAACCTCCCAGCATTTCAGAGTGTGGGTGAGTGTGCGCATGTGAGTGTGCGCATGTGACTGTGTGAGTGAGTGAGCGTGTTGTGTGCATGAACATAATCGCAGGGTATGCTCTTGAATCGCAAAAGCATTGAAGCTTACCGTTTTCAAATCTAGTTCACGTTATCGCTCCAAGATGGATCGGTCTTATTTGGTCTCTGGACCTCTCTGACTAAGATGGCGAGACAGAATTCTGATTTTGCGTACCGTTTGTCCATAATCGGCTTCCAAAGTTAGTGGGAGGGGCCTATTTTACAAAAGCAATGCTACAAATGATGACCCAAAAGTCCAATCCACACCAAGTTTGAACCAAATGCCCCAGGTGGGTTAATCAACTCAGAGCTGAATGCAATTCCATTTTCAACTGTTTGTTGCAGAAAAATTCCCCCGATTTACAAACTTGCGGGTGGGGCCTAGTATGCATGGCCTTGTGGCAACCATACATTGCATTTTCTCAAAATTGCGACATTTCTAGATGTTTATGTATTCTCACCGGAGCGTTGTTAACCCTGATACTGTACACTTCTTCGTGCAATGTGTTGCAATACGAAAGTAGCCGATCTACAAGCCTTCAACGTGTGACATTGCGATGTATTGTGAGCTTGTAGTTCGGCTATTTTTAGCGGCCGACGCGGCCGACGACAGGGAATAAACAAAGCAGCTTCCCAGCCTCCCGCTTTGGCCCACCCACGGTGGACAGTACACGCAGGCTGGTCTTGATTGTAGCCGACAGCCACAAAACAAATAAGCTGGACCAGGCTGCAGACATAATACACTTGGCACTTGTCGCTGGTGGTTAGTGATCAGTGGCCTGATGCCAGATCCCTGTAGACTGGTACTGCATCTCTCCAATGGGATAATGGCTACACTGTCACACACACACACACACACACACACACACACTGTACTTAGAGACTAAACCCACTGTTCAATAAAATAACGAAGCATCTGTAAATTACATTTTATTTCTACTTTTGTGGAGCATTTAAACATTCCCATACTTTTCTTTCTTCCCTACTACTACTGTACACTACATCTTCATCTCTGAGGACTATATTGTACCTTGTACTCAATACTTTAGTCACAAAAATTTAGATATTTACAACTAAACACACATTAAGCTCTATATATTTAAACTGTGTAAATAATTGATTGCACAACACACAAACGCACAATTTGTGAAACTTGAAATGGGACATATGCATGTTTTTTTTTTTTTTACTTTTGGTAATGTAAGTATTTGAATGCCAGTACTTTTGTACTTGACTAAAGTAAATCCAGAACAACAGACATTTACCTGTGGTAGCATTGATACCTTTACTTTAGAAAAAATATGAGTAGTTCCACTACTGCACACAAACTGACACGCATGCACGTGCACACACCTCCTTGAAAAAGCAACAAAAGGAGGACAATTGCATGCGGTACCTCAGCCAGGGGAAAGCGTCCCCTCAGAGTCTATATATTAGCTGTGAAGAGTGACTGTGTCTGTCTGATGATTAAATGGCACACGGTAGAGCACAGAGGGGCCATTCAGAGCAAAATTGAAATGCAGCTTCGAATCGTACCTGTGTGCATGTCTCTGCCGCCTGTGTGTACTTTTGTTTATTTGTTTGTGTGCGAGAGGTGAGAGGATGGGAGTCGGACCCCTCCCCTCTTCTTCTATGGCTTCAGAGTAATCAGATTTTGGCCGTGAAATTTGCCACTTAAGGGCCGTGTGATTGATAGCATGCACTGAAGTCATCTTCTGCAGCGGTTATGAAAAAGCACCGTAATTGAGTTTTGCCCTCCCCCGTGTTTGTTTATGTATGCCTATGGTTTTTATTTCATCTTACGCAACGCCGCCGTCTCATGATGAATGGCCGAATATCACTCACGGATATTGTTCTAATATAATGAGCGTTTCTTCCTAGCGCACTGTTTGTTCTGAAGGAAAACAACTTTCCTTGTTTGTTGGATGCTCTGTGAGGCGATGCTAACCAAAACTAACACTAACCGCAGACTGTTTCTCTCTCTCTCTCACTGCTTCTTCTTCTTCTTGCTCCAGAGGAGCGGAGGGCTTGTTAGCCTTCCTCCTCAAAACACTGTCCGAGCATTCCAGGTATACACAGTCCAGACAACCCAGTGAACCCCCACACACATCCCCTCCCAGCTTCAGATTGACCCTCCCTGCCCCACCCACTGTCCTCCCTCCGACACCACAGTCCCACTGCCACGGCGGGTCCTTGACCGTGCCATGTGGTGTGGCAAGCTGCTGGCCGACAGGGGCGGATCTAGGCATGGGGGGGGGGGGGCGCAATGCCCCCGTAAATGCCCAGTCTGCCCCACTACTATTGCTACTAACTAACTACAGTTGTGGCACCACTAAACCAACACCATTTCATCATTGAAAACAGAAAACTCTCTGAATCTGACCTTTAGCTTTATGCATGCTGCGTGTCTGTTGGTTATTGTTGGTTATGGGTGCAACTTCATTGCCCGCCCCCATATTAGCCGCCCCCATACCATTTTCTCCCGCCTCCCCCAATTGGGAAATGTTACATCCGCCCCTGCTGGCTGAGTGTGTGTGTGTGTGTGTGTGTGTGTGTGTGTGTGTGTGTGTCGGGGGGCGCTGTGGTTGTGACATTCCTGCCGTATTTCCCTGCAGAAACCTCCTGCTATACTCACTAAGCTCCGTTCACATCACCTTGGCCTCAGTGTCTCTCCCTGTCAACTCCTCCCAGGTGGCTCCACTCACCCTGCACTCAGATAGAGAGAGGCATGGAGCTCAATGACATTACTGCTACTACTACTTCTACTTTTTTCTTGTGGCTGCAGCCTTCAAGACGCACCCGTTGCTTCTGACCTTGTCAGTCAGAATGGCACCCTATAGGGCAGTGTTTTTCAACCTTTTTGATACCAGGGCCCACTATTTATTCTTATCACTATTCACTATTATTATTAACATTTGAGCCACGGACCACTATTTGATGACAGCACCACAGACCCCACAAACTAAAGATTTCTTTGTTTTTTGTCCACAATTGCAGGCTGGATTTCACAAACAAAACAGGCAATCATCAAAATGACCATTAGTCTTCCACATTCCCTAATTGTGTACAATTCGTAATTAAGTGGCTTAATTCACATGATTCATATTTTCACTCTTGATAGTGTAAACAGGAAGCCAAATGGACCCGCAAGGGTCCATTTGCTTTCATGTTTACGCTGTCAAGAGTTACATCTGGCCAACCAACATTCCATCATTTAGCTGGAGACCACCTGGAACGCTCTCAGGGACCACAGGTGGTCCCAGGACCACCTGTTGACAACCCATGCTATAGGGCATAACTGAATTTGAGTTAAAACACTAGCATGACTGAAGAAAAAAAGTAGGGATGCACCGAAAGAGAAATTATTGGCCCGAAACCGAATACAAATATAGGAAACATTTGGCTGAAAACCAAACACTGAATAGCTGAATATGATTACCATTAAATATGTATTTTCCCTGCCATTGCTGTCATGGCTGTACAATAAAAGCTACTTGATTATGGCAGAACTTAACTTAAATAATAATCAGGTTTATGGGTCCATAAAACATTCATTCAGAACTTTTAAATGCAGCCAGTGCATACACTATTCAGTGATATATTTTCCGCCAATTTGTGCCGAAACTGTTTCTGCAAGACGAATATACGGTGCATTAGAAAGAAGGGGCAGAAGTAGCATGTACAGTATTTAGAAAATGTTTCAGATGTCAAACATCTCTGAGGTGATGGAATGATGATGGTCATGGAAGGGGAACCTTCTGAAAGCTTCATGGGCAAAGATAATCAACAAAAAACGGTCCAAATGACCCCTGAGTCATCCTAGTGTTTGCCACATGTGGTTTCCATCATAGCATCTCTAATCTACCATCATAACTGGTCTGTCCTGCTGTCAACAATATGTAGCCTACTACTAGCATATCCCCCATATAGCCATTGTATTGCCATAGGTTTATGTATTCAGGGTTTGGTTGCCATGGTGCCAGCCATGGGGATGACAGGCTATGAAATCGCTTCACATTATAACCAGGCTGCCACGCTGTCTAGTTGTCGAGCAAATCCCCCCCCAGCCATTTTAGCACCCTGCCAACAGAACTCAGGCTGCTCACTTCCAGCAAGCGAAGGTCTCATATATATACGTATATACATATATATACCCAGTGAAACGCACCGGGTATATTGTTTGCCTGCCCCCTGTGCTCACCACCCTCCTCTAAAGGTGAAACCCCTCGCTGTAGTCAATTCTTTCCTCACGTCTCTCTCTCTGTCTGTCTCCTGTCTTGGCTGTGACACCTCTCCCGTGTCCGTCTCCTCGCACTGTAACGGCTCCTGCCTGCGTCTCTGTCTGCTACCGTTGCTCCTGAGTGCCACAGACAGCAGTGCTCCGGAGTTGACTCTAACCCACCTGTCTTCAATCAGCTTCACTTGAAACCTTCCTTTCCTCCCTCTCTACTTCACCACACAGCATTTTCTTTTCATAATCTCTATACTAATGCGTTTGGCAATATGGGAGACACGGGAACCACTGCCTCCCCGTGCACCCCCGTCCAAACCTGACCCCCTGTCAATCCCTAACTTCACAGCATGAGGCATTGGGAGAAGACATTACGTGTACCCGCCGATGCTGACGTGCTCCAATCCCCCACCCCCACCCCACCCCACCCGCACATCTCCCCCCTTGATTGACGTTGTTGACACAATTTTCCGGACCGCCAGGTCTACCTCTGACCCCAAGCTGTGTCAGCCTGACGAGAGCCATCCCCTTGGCAGCTCGCCGGATGGAGCTCCCCCCTCCCTGGTTGACGTTGAGCTCTGTTCTCTGTTTGTCCTCTGCAGGCAGCTGTACGCGCAGGAGGCCGCCTGTCGGCTGCAGGCCGCAGCGGAGCGGGAGGGGGAGGCGCTGCAGGCGCTGTCCAAAGAGGAGTACCTTAAAATGATGCTGCCAGACAGCCCCCCGGGAGAGGACAAGAGGAGGAAGGTGAGACACCCGTTCTGCACCACACACATGCCCTACCGCTATGCATGTAGCGGGTGGAAGGTCGGCCGCACGCACACACACACACACACACACGCACACACACACACACACACACAGAGTAATGATGAAGCCTGTTAACAACTTTCAACCTGGCATCCCTATTTTGGGCATGCCTTTCTAGGTGAAAATGTGTGTAGAATTTGCTACAGCTGTATACAGAAAACATACATTGCACTTGGCAGTAGTACTTGCCGTCGCCTCGACCTCGTATGCAAAGCCTCAACTTATGTACAGTATCTTGGATACATTTTGTTCAGGTATTATTGTTATATGAGGAGGAAGTATATTTTTTTAAATGTACATTATTTGTTAAAATTATGCTTTTTTTATGTGGGCACGCCCAGTTCATTAGGTTTGCCTGGTGAGTCATTCCTGGTGATCCACCTGAACTGAAGCCACACCTACCCCCCCATATTATAACGCCCAGGCATCACACACTTGCACACACATGGTGTTTTCTCAGCACAAAATGCCGGCCCTGTTGAAAATGAACTAGAGGAGCGATTTATTACTCCCCGTGTGAAAAGCCCTTTAGTTGTACAATTTAGGGGTAGGAGTTAAATTGTAAATTGTTGTTGTAGAAGTTTACTATTTGCCCTATGGAGAAGTACATTGTACAGTTAGTTAGTGGTTAACGTTATGATGAGATCTCAGTGACTCAATGAATGCAGAGTAATTGATATGCAGTACAGGTCAGGATACAGATAACAGCTCAGGATGGAGTCTGTGTCTTGAAGGCTGTTCCACCCTGCTGACTAACAGGCCTAGTATCCATGTTAGGCTCTCCCATCAGGGGGGGAGGGACTTTTTTTTAAGCTACCATTTGTTTTTGTTTTTTAGATCTGTAACTCTTGAGAGCGTAAAATGGGGGGGGGGGACCTCCCTAAAATCACCAATGCTAGTATCTACGCATGCATGAGAGATAGAGCTGGTAGATCACCTCTCAATAGGAACCAAATAAGTGCAGGACAAACATCTGCTGCCTATCGGTGGCTCTGCACGGGCCTGCTCTCTCTCTCTCTCTCTCTCTCTCTCTCTCTCTCTCTCTCTCTCTCTCTCTTTCTCTCTCTCATACTCCCCTCACAGGAAGGGCACAGACTGTTTTCGTAATCTAATTTATTATGGGGGCCCCGGGTTTGCTCGGTCGGGATGTCATGGATTAAAAGGCAGGAAGTCACAGAGAGTGCGCCCATGTTTGATGTCTCTGGGTCTTGCGGATTCTATTAATTGCATCTTGAACCCCGCTGCCCGCCCCCTCCCACCCCCTCCCGCCATCCTATACCCACACAACTCCCCCCCACCACCATCCATTATCCACCAGGAAAGGATCCTGCAGACATACAAATAGGATATTTTCATGAATGCGCCGCTCGATTCTAATACAAATGCATTATGCCCCCCCTCCCCTCCCCTCGGAGGAGGTGAGAGAGACAGAGATATGACCACAGCTCCTGGCTGCTCGGATAAGACAGACATTAGTTTGGTTGTTTTTGTTGTTGTCGGGTTTGCATTCAGCAGGCCCTGCCACCGCAACTCCGGTGTTTACGAGAGAACAGGCGCGTCAGCAGCACGTCAGTCCTGTGCTGAAAGCAGACATATGGCTATGTCTCCTGAGCTGTGTTATTCCCTCCTCCCTGTACTGGCTGCATCATTACGCTCCATTCTGTAGAAAATGTCTGTAATCAGCACATGCAACGGGACATATTGTGCTGTTGCCTGTCGAATATACTGTATGTGGCTCTCTTTTGTTATCTTATTCCCCTGCATGGGCGGATGTAACATGTCCCATTTGGGGGGGGGGGGGGGGCAAGATAACATGTTGTAGGGGCAAGAGAAAATGGTATGGGGACGGCTTCATCGGGTGAAGTCGCACCCATACCATTTTCGGTTACAGGACTTTTATTAGTCAAGTAAAGCATCAAAAAATAGTTGAAGTTGCAACAGACACGCAGCATGCATAAAGCTAAAGGTCTGACTCAGAGAGTTTTCTGTTTTCAATGATGAAATGCTGTTGGTTTAGTGGTGCCACAGCTGTAGTTAGTCAGTAGCAGTAGTAGTGTTTGAAATCATTTTAAATATAAGCACTTTAATTTGAAATATCTTGGGTTGTTTTGCATGGCATCGTGTTTGGGGGGGGGGGGGGGCAGACTGGGTATTTAGGGGGGCATTGCCCCCCCATGCCCATGCCTATCCGCCCCTGTTCCCCTGTCTCTTGTCGGCGGGATACATCGTGGCGTTGTATGGAAAAGTGATCTAGGGGGAGAAAGATGCATGTGATCGGGGGGCACAGAGCCCCTCCCCACTCCCCTGGTCCACCTCACATCTGATCCCAATGAACACGTACAGCACAGTTTCTTTTCTATGGGAGCTGCAGCGACCTGTGCTTCTAATAACCCACTGCCACAGGAAGCAGAAGTACTGTGAATACAATGAATACAATGGCATTTACCGGGAGAAAAACATGCTAATATTTACTCAAACATTATCACACGTCACTTACAGTAAACAAACACATCACATTGTGGTTGATGTTTTAAGATGATAAGAGCCCACTTGACTTCACACCTGTGTGTTTTTTTCCCCCAACCTGCCTTGGTTCAGGTAGTATAATGTGATCCATCAGAAAATGGCAGATCACTCCCAAGGTGTCACTCCAGGTGCTGCCACTGTTTTGTAGGGGCAAGCAGGTGTTGCACGGGGACAGACTTTCCGTCTGTGGCGGACGCTTCGCTTCCACAGACAGACTATTGTGTGGTTGACGTAAAAAGGAAAGGCCCTTCTCCTGTAACATTCCTCCCTTTTTCAACCATCCTGTGGGAAAGGAGGAAGGGAAAGAGTAAATACAATAAAAAAGGCACAAACTGGTGGTGAACACATCCTCTGAAACCACGTGTCAAAGCCATGCGTACGCAGCACCCGCCAGCTTGTTGTTGATGTACAAAGCCAGCAGCCGGAGGTAAAGAATTCTTACCCAGTTCTGCCTGTGTATCTGGAATACGAATCTGATTTGAGGAGTTTGCCACACAATGACATCAGAACGCAGAACGGGTCTCTGTGTCAGGTTGAGATTAAGTGCGCTGCTGTGGTGGACAGAGTTAGACACAGTTCTTATATGAAAGCCAAGCACAGGCAGGGCGACAACAGCGCTGCTTTTTTATTTTTTATTAGTGCGGCATTTCATGCGGAAAGCACACAGCGGGTTCAGTCAACCTGCATGTGTGAAATGCGCAGGGTGCCAAGTGTGATCTTCTAACATGTGATAAATAGAGATGGCCTCTGAAAGAAACGTGAAAGCCCTGTTACCGATGGCTTTATTTACTGTGACTCTGTGCGCTCTATGTTTCCCCCGAATACGCATACTATTTTCTCTTACAGTAATACTAGAAAGCAGGTTTTTTTTTTTCTTTTTCTTCCCTTTTCATGTTTTGATAAGAGAACCATAATGGGGACTGGATGTAAACCCTTTTAACTCAAAATCCCCCGTAAATCCCCTTATGGTGCTGTTTGTACTTTCAGTGTATTTCTGTTTAAAAGCGCAATAGATTTGCCTTTGGACTGCATGGGGATGGGGGGTGGGGACTGACATGGTCTTTGAAAATGCGATGGTTGGGGTGTTGTCTTGTGTCGGGACACCACTCTGGGCTGTTGGTTTCGGCCGACGAGCCAAATGCTAATCTGGCCAACTGTGTGGCGTATCATTTTGTGGCCACTATTGATGTCATCCGTGCAATATTTATATAAGCAAGAGGGACGACGATGGAAGGGAAGAGAACTCTGTGGTTCTGTGTGGTTTCTGAACAACGGATCCTCTGTCAAAACTTTGGGCGCTCTGGTGATATTATACCTCAGAATCACTCCAGTCCTGTCATCTTGTACTGACTGTCATTTCTGTCTTCACATTGGCCATACGGGAACGCACTGGTTTGGTACACACACACCCCAGGGGCGATGAGGCTTGTTTAATGTTTCTTTCCTGGCCTTTGTCTCCCCTTTGACCTCCACATTGCATTACACACAGCCTCTAAAAGGTTTGTTCTGCCACAGAGATTCTTTCAAGACAACGATCCTATTATAGAGAGTCAACAGTGGCGGTGCCGTCGGGACGTCCAAAGGGCGGAGCAATATCCGAGATCGAGAGTTGAGACTAGACTGCAGTCACTGCACGTAAGGCTTGGCACTAGCCAGAATGGTCACTGTGGCGAGAGCAAGGGTGGATCTAGGCATGGGCATGGGGGGGGGGGGGGGCAGTGGCCCCCCTAAATACCCAGTCTGCCCCCCCAAACACGATGCCATGCAAAACAACCCAAGATATTTCAAATTAAAGTGCTTATATTTAAAATACCAGCTCAGTGGCCTTGTGGTTAGAGTGTCCGCCCTGAGACTGGGAGGTCGGGGTTCGATTCCCGGCCGGGTCATACCAAAGACTCTAAAAATGGGACCCAATGCCTCCCTGCTTGGCACTCAGCATCAAGGGTTGGATTGGGGGTAAGTCCCTGCGATATACTAGCGTCATGTCCAGGGGGTGTACGTGTACATCAAGCTGCCTCACGCTACAGAAACAGGAGATAGGCTCCTGACCTATATGGGCCTCAATGGCTCAGCTGGGCCTCCTGACATCATGGCCTGGCAAGGTTACTTACTTACTATATTTAAAATGATTTGAAACACTACTACTGCTACTAACTAACTACAGCTGTGTCACCACTAAACCAACAGCATTTCATCATTGAAAACAGAAAACTCTCTGAGTCAGACCTTTAGCATGCTGCGTGTCTGTTGCAACTTCAACAACAACTGATGTTATTATTGATGCTTTACTTGACTAATAAAAGTCCTGTAACTGAAAATGGTATGGGTGCGGCTTCATCGCCCGTGGCGCGAAGCGACACGGGCGATGAAGCCGCCCCCATAAGATTTTCTCTTGCCCCTCCAACATGCTCTCTTGCCCCCCCAAATGGGACATGTTACATCCGCCCCTGGGCGAGAGGCAAGCATGCGCCTATAAGCGACGACGATTGCGCACAGAATGGGAAAAAATGAATGAATAAACATAGGGGTCATTCCCCCCCAATAGTGCTGGAAGTTGCGGTCAACGGAGAGGTTTGCACACAGCAGGGGTCCTGCTCTCACAGACATGCGATTCCTTTGAATCCTGACGACGATGCAATGCATGCCAACGCAAGTGGAATCACCTGTGGGCTATGCAGCCGGCGCTCCACTGGACCGTGTGCATTGCTCTTTGTCTGTGCGCCGTCACACGAGGGCTCACTAGAAAAGGCAGACCCTAGACGCAGGCAGCCGCTCGCCAGGAACCTGGGTTTATTTATAGGTCTGCATTCTATGGCCACGTCCTGGAGATCTGCCATATAATCTCCCCTGACAGTTCCTCGATAAGAGGAGACGTTCTCAAGCATATTGTCATGTCGTGCGGCCCTACGGCTTCCGGGATTTTCAGTATATAGAGGATGTAATGCGCGCGCGCGTGTGTGTGTGTGTGTGCGTGTGCGTGTGCGCGTGCGCGTGCGTGCGTGCGTGCGTGCGTGCGCTTGTATTCAAATCAAGTGAATCTTCATACTCACACTCAGGGCTTGGCTATGCTCTAGCTCAGGGCTGGCAATTATTTTTCCCAAGGGGTCAAATGAGATACATAAAATATTGTGGAGGGCCAAGACTAAAGGCTGAACTAAAGTCTCTTTATTAATTTAATTTTCAAGATAAAAGTAAGAGTAAGACAAACCATTTTGACACCAGGGCCCTCTATTTATTCACTATTTGAGATACAGATTTCTTTTGCTTTTGTCCACAATTCCAGGCTGGATTTCACAAACAAAACGGTCAAACATACAGATCAAAATGACTGTTAATCTTCTACATTCTCTAGTTGTGTAGACTTGGTATAATTCAAATGATGAATATTTTAACTCTTGAGAATGTAAAAATGAAACCAAATGGACCCGCAAGGGTCTATTTAGTTTCATTTTTACGCACTCAAAGAGTTACATCTGGTTAACTACCTTTCCATATTTAACTGGAACTCTTTCAAGGACCACTGGTGGTCCCCAGGGCACTGGTTGAAAACCACTGTACCCTTTCAGGGGGCCGGTCAGAGTCAACCAAAGGGCCGCATTTGGCCCCCGGGCTGCATAATGCCCAGGTATGCTCTAGCTTTACTTTTTTGTGTGGCCTCCATTCTGTTCTCAGTGGAGCCCGGCTCTCAGACTGTGGATGCAACAGTGTGTTGCATATATGGAGCTCAGCTGAGCTTGACTGTACAGGTTTTGATGAGGTCGGATCAACATACAGTATATGGAAATAGCTCTGTACTGGCCATATATGGGGCGTTTCATGAGGCACAAAATGACAGATAGAACGACAGGTTCATAGTAAATCATCGTTATCAAAAATCACACTTGTGAGTGAAACCGTAAGCCAAACGTTATTGAGAAAGCTTCCAGGTGAAGTCACCTATTTCACGTTCATTGTCTATCTCAGGGGTTTTCAACAGGTGGTCCGGGGACCACCAGTGGTCCTTGAGAGGGTTCCAGGTGGTCCCCAGGCTAAATGATGTAAAGTTGGTTAACCAGATGTAACTCTTTGAGAGCGTAAAAATGGAACCAAATGGACCCGTGCGGGTCCATTTGGTTCCATTTTACACTCTCAAGAATTAAAGTATTCACACCAAGTCTAACAATTATAGTATGTAAAAGATTAATGGTCATTTTTATCTGTATGTTTGTCTGTTTTTGTTAACCAAATCCAGCCTTTATTGTGGACAAAAGCAAAAGAAATCTTAGTTTTCACGTGTGGGGCTAAAAATCCGTGGCTCAAATGCTGAATAAATAGTGGGTTCCTGAGATCCAAAAGGTTGAAAACCACTGGCCTATCTCTCTCTTTTTCTCTCTCAGACGGCGGGGACACTGTCGCCGCGGCGCTCCATCTACCGGACGCTGTCAGACGAGAGCGTGTGCAGCAGCAACCGTAAAGGCTCGTCCTACGCCAGCTCCCACAGCTCCATGCTGGACGCCGCCGTGCCCAACGACATCCTGTTCAGCACCACGCCGCCGTACCACAGCACGCTGCCGCCGCGCATGGTCCACCACCACCAGGGGGCCTCCAACCTGAGGAGTGAGTAGTAGTGCAAACGCGCCGGCCGCCCGCCCGTCTATACCGCCGCTTCATTTTTTTAATGACAAATGAATAAATACGTTTATTTTTGCCGGGGTGTCGTGCCGCACGCACGATAGGCCCAGTAAATACCGGAAAACACCAAATATACAGTTGCATTCAGGACAATGGTTTGTTGCTAACAATTAAAAAAAAAAACAACAAAAAAATCCTAAAGACGTACCACAGGGGATAAAAAAAATTATAAAGGCGTCTGGAGACGTCCTTAGCATACAATGTGTTAACATACATGTACCTGTATGGTAGTCGGATTTTTTTTTTCTTTAAAGGGGAATTTCACCCATTTTCAACATTCTAATATGTCATTAGTATACCGTAAAGGTGTTGGGTGGACATGATGAAAAAAAGTTCCCCCATTCTGTGTTCCCAAGAAATGGACGTCTGAAGAAAACCACTAACATGGTGAAACATCTTGATGACATCATCAAGATGTATTTTCACCATGTTAATGGATTTCTTTAGACGTCCATTTCTTGGGAAATGGAACCAAATGAACCCGTTTCACCCGATTCATTTGGTTGCATTTGTACATTCTCAGAAAAAATGTTGAAAATGGGTGGAATTCCCCTTTAAGAATCCGCCTGCAGCCAAAAAAAAACAAACAAACAAACAAATATCATGTTCATAAAGACTGTAACCATCAAATATAACTTGCCTTTTGCGAGTTGTAAGCCCAGAGACGACGGGGGTTAGTTAGCCTGTCATGGCGGAATCTCTCTGCATGTTGTTCTTGGATTATCACTCCGCTCCCCTGGCGGCAGCGATAAGAGCACATGGATATAGATACTTGTTTGAAGAGCCACTCGTGTCACACTGACATCATTAGCACAACCGGCGCACACTTCAGCGGCACTACCCCCGATATAGTCGCCCCTTAATTGGAACCGGGGTGCGGTAGGTAGGCTAGTAGCGCTGCGCCTCTTGCCGCGGCCCGCCACTCCGCTCGCATTACGCAGACACCTGTCAAGGCAGCGGCTCACACAACAACACGCCCCTGCCTGCCACCGTCTGTGACGCTGAACGTTATATACGGAATGGTAAGAAAACAGTGATGTGTCCTGACTGCACCAATGTAGGTGTGCGGAAGAGAGACAGAGGCGCACGCATACACCAAAGGGACAGGCGTTTTTCCACTCCGTGACGTGAATACGCTTATTTCTCTATCAGCACTGTCACATTATTGCCTGTCATGCCCGTGGTAATCCCGTTCGCTCATCAGAACCCTGCTCGCTCCCGCCTATACCTCTCTCCCTCCCTCCCTGTCCCCATCAGCATGCCACATTCTTCGCTCATCCCTGGCCCCGGTGTTGTTGTTGTTGTTGTTGAGACAGAAAATGTCTTCTTGGGAAGATATTTTTTCCAGTCTTTAGCCACTTCAAGCTGTCAAACCCAATGGATTCCTTGATTGTTTTTGAAGGTTAGGCGTGGAACGGGCCTGTCGCTCTCTTTTTCCATGCACCGAACCAGTCCAATTTGGTAAACAGTGAACCACTCATGCTCCGATATGCCAGTTGAATTGAAGAGAGCATCAGCACCAATCCTCCCCCTCTCTCTCTCTCTCTCTCTCTCTCTCTCTCTCTCTCTCTCTCTCTCTCTCTCTCTCTCTCTCTCTCTCTCTCTCTCTGTACCGCTCTTTTTACCTCTCAACACATGTTTTTTTTCTTCTAAATACCTCCATGTGGAACAAGAGCTTGTTTATTGCTCACCTTGCCTTATAGTGAGAGAGTGACAGCTAGAGTGTGTGTGTGTGTGAGAGAGAGAGAGAAGGGGTAGAGCAAGAGAAAGAGAGAACAAGCGGAAGAGAGAGAGAGGGAGAGACAGAGAGCGGCAGAACTGCATTGATTGAAACATGAAGACATTCACTCAGACAAGTCATTTATCGCTGCTTAGACACTGCCGTGTGAAAGGTATGGGAAAGTGGGATTATGAGTCTAGCAGCAGGTTATCTATTTACACACTTGTGTGTCTTACACAATTGAGGTGTTTGCAGTCTTATTCAATGATTTCCTCTCTAGACCCATTCAGATTCATCTCTTGATCCAAGAGGGCATTTGATCTGATTTCTTTTTTCGAGTGAGCTGCTTTACATGGACTCTGGCCCTGTGCACTTTCATGTGCACATGGATCGACTTGGATCATTGCTCACGATTTGGGGGAGCACTGAGACGTGGTGAGATCCAATGTCAGTTTGATGAACCCCCGTCCCCGTCCCCTTTTCTCCCCCATGTCCCTCTTGCGACCCTCCATCTCTGTCCCAGTCCCTTATCTTCTGCTTGCTTGGATGCGAGTTGTTGGCTCATGGCTACTACTAGGCCCTTTATAATAACTCATGGCTACTATAAGGCCCTTATAATAACTCAGGAGTGGACGCGCCGCCTGGCCAACTGACCTGAGTGCCCTCCCCGGTGTCTCTACAGATGAGTTCTGGTTCTCTGACGGCTCCTTGGCGGACAGGTCCAAGTTCAGCGACCCGGGCCTCATGCCCCTGCCGGACACTGCCTCGGGCCTGGACTGGTCTCACCTGGTCGATGCCGCGCGGGCCTTCGAAGGTAACCAGCTCAGCCCACGTATGCTGCTGGTCCTGCTTCAGAGTTTGTTGTGCGACTGCCAGGCGTGTGTGTGTGCGTGCGTGCGTGCGTGTGTGTGTGTGTGTGTGTGTATGAGTGGGTGCGAGAGGTCATGCGATGTGTGTACTGTAGCTAAGTTTGAGTGTAAATGCTTCTATGCATACTTGTGTACTGTGTGTGCGTGCATGCGAGAGAGAGAGAGAGAGAGAGAGAGAGAGAGAGAGATAGTGTGTGTGTGTGTGTGTGTGTGTGTGTGTGTGTGTGTGTGTGTGTGTGTGTGTGCGTGCGTGCGTGCGTGCGCGCGTGCGTGCTGGCATGGATGTGAGTTTCGCTCACGTGCAACGGGAGGGGATTTTTAGTAACTTTTTTCCCTACTTGTGCCCCTGTTTTGAGACCCATCGCGATTGCCATGGAAGCTCTCCTAACTGACACCAAAGAACAAAGTGAGCCGTCACTTCTCCGTCAGCACAGACGTGAATCCACTTTTCACACCATAAACCCAGCGAGACGCCACTCAGGGAGAGTGCCCTAAAACCACTGCCTCTCACAATTAAACTCGCGGCTTGATAGTTTGGGGTAATTGCAGCTGCTCTGTCTGTGGCCCTAATATGACCATTAAACTCTGAGTGCGCTAGACTCCATGCGGTGGGTTCTTTCTTTTCGAGACCCCCCCATCTGAACGTCTAATCACTAATGCACTTTCACATTATTGATTTTTATGAGAAATCAAAGTTGGTCTTTCCTTTTTTTTGCGAACAATGCTAATGGAGGTGGCTGCAGAAGAGTCAAAAAAGGCAAAAAAGGTAGTATGTTTTTATACGATGTTAACCACTGCGTTGGACCTCTTTGAGGGCCACATTTGGCCCCCAAAGCGCTCCTTGTCTGTGCAGAAGCAAAGCGATGTATGATTGACTCTATGCCCTCGTACAACGAGGTTTAAATCAGACTTAATGATAGCACTGTGTTGTTCTCGCCTGTGCTTTCAGTTCATTTCATGGCCTGTGTCGTCACTTAGTCGCTGTTTGTTTGGTTGAAGTCATGGACACACATGGTCACTTCTCATATGGTTTCCATCAATCAGAACAACACTGACACATCCACGCTCGCTGGCTTGATCTCCGTCTTACGTGGCGACGCGTGAGCGGCATAGCGTGTGAGTGTTCATTTGCAGTAAATGATGATGAATCATTCAACTGCCAAAGGACTTCTTCCCGCCATGTGTTTGCCTGTTGCTTATAGCCCTACTGTCTAGCGTTTTACACGATTGGCATCACATGGACACGATCCAGGGGG
This sequence comes from Benthosema pterotum, assembly GCA_039105355.1. Classification (NCBI taxonomy): domain Eukaryota; kingdom Metazoa; phylum Chordata; class Actinopteri; order Myctophiformes; family Myctophidae; genus Benthosema; species Benthosema pterotum. The sequence goes on from CM076974.1 coordinate 41,213,530, forward strand.
CTGGCGTGCAGCGAGACTTGTGCCCAAAGCCATCCTTGCATTGTTGGTAGCCCAGAGAAGGCTTGGGTAAAGTGCAACCCTGTTGCCCAGGGGCGTCTAGGCAAGCTCAAAGCTGCCTCGGTATACCATGTTTGTTTAACAGGTTCTGAGGAAAGCTGGGTGGTGGTAGGTGGTTTCGCTGCTGCTGCTGCTGCTGCTGCTGAGGTGCATGGCAGATTATTATTGCTTTTTTATATATATATATATATCCATTATTTTGACTGTCCGCTCTTTCGTTTCATCACGCTATGTTTAAGAGTGGCATTTATGAGCATGTTAAGAGGCTGTTTGGGCTGAGCTTTCACTATGTGAATAGGCAAGTGATAATGACTTGCAGCAGGCCTGCAAGGCATTATGTGCTTTGGAGGCTGGCAAATAGGAACAGACGGTATCAAAATGGGTTCTGGCAAATTGCATTGAGGCTTTTTGGGGGTAATCACGGAAAAAAAAGGTTCCGCTGGCGTAATGACTGGACATTTTCAATATTCCCTCCCAAACACATATTGCATTTGGACGACGGACACATATTTTGTCATTGGTGTAATTATGTTTATACAATTTGTCCACCATTGAATGGACATTGGTTCAAAAATAAAATGGTAATCAGCTTTTTGCGGTGCTGTGTCTGGTTCCTTAGGAGGCTTTAATCTTTCTGATGCAGCCATCAAGCATGGGGGGAATATGTTCATTCATATGGAAATCAAAGCCTGGTCTCTTTTTTCTGCTCCGTCCGAATAAGCAACTCTACAGTACATGAGCCTTTGTCTCTGGGAGGATTAGGTTTCATATGGGGCTACATGAACTGGAGGAGTTTCTGTAATCTTATTTTTAAGCATTATTATTATTAATATGCATATTGGTGCTCTCTTTTCTTTCTGCCTTCTGCTCTTCTCTTCTTATATTATACATAGAAAAATAACCCATCGACAAGAAGAAATATCTTTTCTACTTGAAAAATGATAAGAAATTCCACCTAGACAGATGCCAGGTTGAATTTGGTTAAATCTCTCTGTGGGTATGAATGCTTAACCAGTGGAAAGATTTATCAAGTCTGTTACTAAATATTCACCACATTGGAGCAACTTCTTTAGATTTTTTTTTTGTTTGTTTGTTTTTGGGGTTTCCGCCACAAAGCGATTATTTGCTCCCTCTGACCCCGTAATCTTGCCCCTTATCAGTATTTTTTGCCATATTTTACTCTTTTACAAAACATTATGAAATAGCTCAACTAGCTGATGTGTATATCGATCATCACAACATGTTGTGAGCATGAAGATTGGCTATTTAAAAAAATATAAAAATGTTTTTCAAAATAGTTATAATGTTATAAACGCTTAGGGCTAAGGGCTCTTAGGGGTAAGGCAAGATAGTGCCCTAAAGGGTTTGAAAGGGAGAGGTTAAAAAGAAGATGAGCACTAAAGGGATCCCTGGTTAATATGTGCTTTAGAAAATAAAGCACCTTAAAATATTGTATACAATATTATATATATACAATATAAATTATACATTCCTCCAGGAACTGCTTGTGGTCTATCCCAATGAAATGGATGGAATACATAATAAACAAAAAAACAACTTACAGTATACTGTACCTACTAAGGATAATATGAGCGTGAAGGCAATATTTTTATTTTTTATTAGCATGTGTATTCCATAGGGCTGGACCATACACTCCTATTTAGTGAAAGATGGCCTATTTCCAAAAGAAACATTCATTTTAATTATAGAGGGCAAATATAATTTATTAAGGCATATTTGTCTTATTAGCTGGCTAGGGATCCTTTAAGAAGGCTGCATAGTGAGCAGTCTCCATGCCTAATGTGCCAAAGGGTTTGGGGCTTTGAGCAAGCTTAAGGAGCTGATATGGTAAAACTGGCATGACTGGTGTCTGACAGCTCTTTGGGACGCAGCCCGCTACCAGCCAAACAGCTGTCGTGTTATTCAGAGAGGGCTGGGCACAGAGGGAGAGGCACCGTGGGACGCATTTCATGTCTTTAATTAAAAATAAATAAATAAATAAAAACATGCTTTTCACCATCTATCTTGTTTTGGATTCGCGTGGCCGGCGATCGGTCGGTCAGTGTTGCACCGAAGGAGTTGCAGTGGTTATGGTGATGCCGAGTGTCCATGTATGCAACAGCCGCCGCCGCTTCCATTCACACATTGCATAAACACAAATGATCCCGCCGTTTTGAAAACGCTCGCATGCATGTCTGCTGTCGCCGCTGTCTGTTCCACTGTAATTGCATGTTGACACCGTTTAGCCTGGTGCTGAACACAAATTTCTCATGCTTAATTTTGTTTATTAAATCCCCAATTTTAGCTTAGTCCAGTGGTGAAAAGTAACTAAGTACATTTACAGTACCGTACTTAAGTACAATTTTGACTTTTGAGTTGTTTATATTTACTTGAGTATTTCCCATTTTGAGTACTTGTAGATCAGTGTTTTCAAAAGATTTAGAAAATTCACATTCTACAATAATGAGTGCTTTTACTTTGAGTTTTGACTTTTAAGTATATTTTAGTGCCAATAATTTTGTACTTTTGTACTCAAGTACATTGAATTCCAGACCGAGTAGTTCTACACAAGTAAAAAGCACTTTTTTCCACTATTGTCTGTGAATTGAAGCTCCAATTTATGGCTCCCAGAGTCCAAGCACCGGACCCTTAAAGGGACACTTTACCAAAGGTTTTTGCAAAAAAAAAAGCTCCCACCCCCATCCACAAGGAGAGGGAGTGCACCAAAGCATTATGGGCATGGCAGCCCAGGAGTGCAGTGAGCCCAGTGTCTGTGGCATCATCGCACCACCACCCCAGAAAAGTGTTCTAAATCTTACAAATGTTATTAACGTATTAAAACGGTATAAAAGTGTCCCTTTAACGACAACTGTAAAGTAAAAGGTGTGTGTTCATCCCCAGACCAGCGCGTGGCGTCGTTCTGCACCATGACGGACATGCAGCGAGCCGAGGCGCTGCACATCTCCAGAGAGCTGACCAGACGGGTGGCAGCTGCAGAGGGCGCCGCCCTGGAGGCAGGGTAGGCAACAACACCGCTACCACCACCCAGCAGCAGGACCAGCAATGATTTTAGTTTTTAGTCATAAACTTTTGAATAGTGTTAATAGTTTAGTTTTAGTCAAATAAATGTCACGTTTTAGTTGACTAAATCTACAATTGTTTTCGTTGGCTAAATTGTATTTCGCCAGGCCTTGATGCCATCATAATGGCTGATTTTACCCTTGCTCACATAGTGACCTATGCTGGATCTCTTGTCCTCAATCGTAGCATTTAGTCTAGTTTTTATATTTTTAGTATATTTACTAGTTGTAGTAACTGTATTGAAATATCGAATTGCTGAATAGTTACTGTATCGATTTCAACTCATTGCACCAAATCGTATTGTATCGCCTTAATGAACCAATATTGTCCGTGTATCGTATCATTAAGTATTTGTCATGCATTGTATCGTATCATTAAGTATTCGTCATGCATTGTGATGTGTACTATCATATCGCTGTTAAAATGTATTCTTCTCCCCCCTAATATTTACTCTGTGTTAACGACTTGAACTTAAGTTGAAACCCAGTATACAGTATTCTGTTGACTGGGGTCACCAAAGTGCTGATCTACACGTCCTGCGGTTTTGCAACAAACGTCTGCCTATTATGAAATGGTGGTGAAATGGTTCTCCTGTACTGTGTCTCCTCTGCAGTAGACCTCCCTCCACACTGACTGGTAAAGTCAACCAGTTGGAGGTGATCCTCAGACAGCTGCAGTATGACCTCAGAAAGGTGCGTTTTACACACACATACACGCACACACGCACGCGTGCGCACACACACACGCTCAATGCCCTCGCCGTCTGCTTTTAATGCACTACTATTTCGGGGTGGAAGGCTCATAATGACTTGGACATGCTTGGTGCAAAGCAAAGACATTGGAGCCATTTGGTTGCCTTTGTAGCGTCCGACTCCCCAACGGCCCCACCCTCCCCCCCTCCCCGTGCCCCTGCCGTTTCTATTGTGTCACGGTTTGAGATATGCATCGCTAAATGGCACACATGTGGCAGGGAGTAGAAAAAAAGAGAAGAAATGTGTGCCACACAATGCACGGCGGGGCCAGGGCCAGGCGGGCTCTGAGTAATGAGTGCCGCCGCCGCGCTCCATCCCTCTGAAGTGCCACCTTGTCCTCTTAATTCAATATCCCGTTTGCTTTCATGTCCCGGACGAAACTGTCCCCGCCTCCTTTCTAATTGGAGAAAGAGAAGTGCACTTAACGCCACGGCAGTGCACTATACCACATTGCCCTGCTAAAGCCTCCCCGCCCCATCTCCCTTTTAAGCAGCACTGTGGAAAGATGGATGTATGCTCATAATGGTGCAGCTTTTAAAAAAGAATCAATTTGCTCGTGCCGTGTGGCCCCAGCAATGACGTGTGTGTGCGTGTGTTCTGTGGGTGTACATGTGCGTGTGTGTGTGTGTGTGTGCTGCCTTGATCAGGAGAAAGAGGACAAGGCCGTGCTGCAGGAGGAGGTGCAGCACCTCAGGCAGGACAACATGCGCCTACAGGAGGAGAGCCAGACTGCCGCCGCGCAGCTCAGGAAGTTCACCGAGTGGTTCTTCCACTCCATCGACAAGAAACCCTGAGAGAGGACAAGAAGAAGAAGAAGAAGAAGAAGAAGACTGGCCCTCCGCTGCTCCCAGGCACTGTAAGGGGAGACCCCCCCCCCTACCGCCCCAGGGATAACAGACTTCGACATCATACAGTCCTGTTAGTTTCTCATAGCGTTCTGCCTGGGGAGACTATACCTCCGGCTCATGTGGACGAGACTTGAAACCCCCAACCCCTGACACTTATTGCTCTGGGAAGCCCCACTGTCGTCGGCGTTGCTAGGGAGCATCGGAGGTACGGCAAAATACTTTTCTCGCGGGGAAAAACTCCGTCGATCGTCTCTCTCTCCCCGGGTTGGGAGAGAATTCAATCCAACCAAACCCTCTCTCCAACCCCTGCCTGAATCCCTGGGATTCCCCCTTTTACAGTAGTGGAATGTAAAAGCCTTAGAGCTCATGTACTGTACTGTAGTAAAAAAAGAAAAAAAAAAAAACTGTGATCTACCTGTGTCACTCCAGTCTACTGTACTGTATGCTCTGTACTGTACTGTACCGCACTGTGCCGTACTGTGTGTTGCTGTGCTGCGTTGGCCGTGGCTTTGCAGCGAGTTGGTTTTGCGGGAGCCTGGCGGGGCCTGGTACCAGCCCCTCCCTGGATCCACATGGAGAGCAGGAAAACCAGACAGGGTTCACGGAGGAGAGGAGGAGATGAATGGATAGAAAGGGAGGAGGTGGAGGAATGTACTGGACATAATGAAGTGGTGCTTACTGTCTGCCTCTCTCTCGCGCAGAGGGAAATCCACATGTGGCGTTCTTGAAAAGTACAGTCTGGGGGAGGAGGAGGAGGAGGAGGAGGAGGAGGGAAAAAATATATGAATGTAGCTCAACTGAGATCTATTTTTTGCTGGACTTTTCCTGGTCCCCAGTTTCTCCCAAAGTCACAAAGATTTTAGAGGCTTGATGTTTGATCCAAGCGCATTTTCTTTCATGTTCCACTTTCTCACCGCAACCCTCCCCCCGTGTTGTAATATTTAGGGTCACACGGCAGTAACATTGGTGTTTAAAGGTGCTTTCCCTACACATATGAAAAAAAAAACCTTGTTTGTCGGTAGTATCAAATTCACTGTCACAATGTCCTAGCAATAAAGCAGTCGTAGTTGCAAAAACTGTGTTTAGAATAATGTTAGCACAAGTGTGAACAAATTCCTGTCGAGGAGCGGTTTGTATTTGACATGTATTTATAAAACAGGAAGAGACTGTGCCTAAAAAAACAACAAAAAACAAAGCGTCGGGTTTTAAGTGGATTGTTTTCCTTTGCTTTTAGTTCTCTTTCATAAACACATGCCTTGTCTGTGGCTCACTGATATACGACCTGATGTATGCGCATCGGTTTGCAGAGGTGCGTATGTGCGAGTGTTTGCGCGTCTGCACGCGTGTGTATATAGTTTATCACTGCATAATGTGTTCTTTCTTATACGGTGGTTTATAGAGCAAGCTCCGGTGAACTACACTTACAATGCCAAATGTGTTTATTTCTGTACAGATCTGCCACAGAAGTGTCTTGTATTTAACACCATTATTTAAGCTTATTTAACCTAAAGTTGTTTATTTTATTAAGGGTATTTGATTTTTTTTTTTCTGCACTAAGGAGAGAGAATGCTCTGTGTATGTTGTAAAGTGTGTACTGTAGCTTGCCAGGGCAAAATTATATATTTAAATCTATAAATGATGATTTGTTTTTTGGAGATTCCAACATTTGGATGCTGCTAGATTACGGTTTGTTTTGTATGCTCTTACAAAATCTCTCTCTCTGTCACTCTCTCTCTTACTCTCTCTCTCACTCTCTCTCGCTCTCTCTCCGTAAACTGTCTCATCCCAGATGGGACACTGGTTGCTTTTTTTCCTCTTTTTTTTCTTCTTTTTTTAATAAATGTAGTTTAAAAATGAAACTATATGGTTGTTTTTTAATTCATTTTTTAAGGTGTCTTACAATGTCGATTTATCCCAACAATTTGCACATCAATTTAGCATACCTTTTCATGCTCATGTTGCATTATAGAATTTTTTGTGTTGATAGCCTAGCATGCGTAAAACAGTGTTTGAATGACATCGCCAAATACTTTTTGAAAGTAAATGATCAAGCAATCTCATTGATACCGTTGATAACAATATGAATGTGGTCTGTCTTTCCGCTATGGAAGTGGGCGATCTCTTCAGAGTGAAATCCATAAATCATGTCGCGAGGCAGGTTTTGCATTGCATTCGCACGCGGCATAAATCTACTAGGCAAAGGGCTCTGTCAACATCTGAGGCTGTTTGCCACTGTGAAGTGGTGCTCAAAAGGATGGACCAGATGAGGGCAAGGAAGTCGCCATAGCAAAGAGAGGAAGCATTCCAGAGAAGAATCATTATCAAAGACTTGAGTTCCAAGCCCTGTTGTTCTGGTGCTTCATATGGAAACGGTTCATCCAGCACATGTGGTGACAATATGCCCACAGATCCAAAGGAAGTGTGTTCCCAGTAGCCACCCTTTATATCTTTTTTTCTTTTTTTTTTTTTTTTTTGAGGTGCTAAAATGTCAAAGGCATTTTCTGTTGCCGTTGAGAGAGAGAGATATTACGATACATCCTTTCAAGCCATTGTAAATGAATTGCCTGAGTCCATCTGGATTTATTATAGGTTGTTTTGGACAGTAGTAACCAGATTTCGTCTTTTGCGTGTTGAGACTTTGGATCGAGTGCAGTGATGTGCGAGTGAGTTAACTCGCTTTGAGTTTGTCTTGCCTTGACCAAAACGACAGATGTTGCTTTCACCATGTGACTGCTAAAAGAATAGTTGGTGAATCGCAAGCATTTTATTTTAGAGACAAGACCAATTACTTTTTCTCCACCGCACCCCACAAAATCCTGGCCCAGCTGGTGGAGTGCAGTTGGGTCTACCCTGGCCTGCCTGCAGGGACTAGTGGGTATTAGTAGCTGCAATGTATTATGGGTAGAGTCAGTTTAGTCCATGCCACATGTGAACATCTGGATAGCTTTGCTTTGTTATTAATATCACCTTTGCGGAAGATATTTAATGTATGGTGCCAGTAGTACCGGTCACTGTTAAGCTTGTTTGATATATGCAACCAAATGAACCCTAACGGGTTCATTTGGTTCCATTTGTACGCTTTCAGAAAAAAAGAAGCATCTAAAGAAATCCATTAACATGGTGAAAATACATCTTGATGATGTCATCAAGATGTTTCACCATGTTATTGGTTTTCTTCAGACCTCCATTTCTTGGGAACCCAGAATGGGGGGACTTTTTTATCATGTCCACCCAACACCTCTAGGGTATACTAATGACATATTAGAATGTTGAAAATGGGTGGACGTCCCCTTGTAAGTTTATCTACACAAGTGTGGGGATGTGCCAGAGCAGAAAATGGGTGTGCACTGCGATCAACATGTGTACTGTAGAAATGGGCACTATCTGGAGACTACTATCAATGCAAAAAGCCAGGGGTCTCACATTGGCAGAAAAGTGGCGATATTAATACATCTGGTGGCCTGCCTGGGAATGGGACCCTGCAGGAGACTCACATGCTACGTGCTCCAACAGTTCAATTAAATTAGCTTTACTGGCATGAGAAAACATGTGTTCATGTTGCCAAAGCAAGAAGCACAATAGAACAGTACAACAATACAATCAATAGGAAAAAAGTATGTACATTTGAAAGTCATAATGTTCAATGAATCAATTTCTATGTAGGCCTACACTTGTTCACTTGATGCAAGAATACACACAATGACTTTAGGGCGGTTGTGTTCTGTTTGATATCCTTCTTCTATCACAGCAGCTCACAAATCTTGCTATGTTTGCACATTGTTGTACTTCAACCAAAAGATATGGAGTTTTTCGCCGTTAGTCATGTTTTCGTAATCTCTGTGGGTGATTGTAATCTGTGGGAAGGATGTGTCTCTGATGTCTTGATACAATGGACAGATGTCCTTCATACTAGGATTGGTATTCTAAAGCAGACGTTCCCAAACTATTCAGCAGATATTCGCCCAGGGCTATTTTCACTAGTTGTTCTTAAATATTTGATCTAGTTCATGGTATTTCGTACATCTTTCTTTCATTTGTTCATGGACATACTGGACTGGGGGTCTGTCGAGGAAATCTACTTGTTTCTGTTCTGTTTTTCCCCTCAGATCTGACCTATGAAAAAAGCCCAAACACAAGCTACAATGCATTACAAAAAATGTTTGTGAGCTGTTACTATTGCAAGAACAATATACTGTAGCTGTCTCACAGGAGGGCTGTGGGCAGTTCAGAAACCCGTCTTCCACATGCATCATGGATGGGGAATCCAAACGAATAGAAACTGCAGTCTTTCTATTACTGAGAAGTTGCAATGCAGCAATGGAAGCCATCGTTCTCATGATAATGAAAATATACAGTAAATATTTTTTCAATGATGCACATGGAGGATGGGTTTCTGAGCTGCCCACACCCCCCTGTGAAACACAGACTGAGTAGAACATAGTGGTTATTTTATCATTAGTGAGGACCAATTATATGAAGATAATGTAGGTCTAAAAGTGATGAAGTGATTCTTTAAGTCAAGTTAATGCTTCGACAGCACTTTAGTCTTGCGTCTGGATCTGGACTGGTCAGTAGCAGACACAGAAAGCCACAGATCCATTTGACCAATTCAATCCGGTGACCGTACATGCCGTATATAAAGTGCCCAGAAATTTTATTAGCCTCACAAAACATGCTGACAACTGTTATAGTTTGATATGAGCCAATAACGGAAATCTGCCCTAACCAGATGTTGTGGCTTCCAGTCAAGAAACCCATATTGACTTCTGTCAAATATTTGATTGTGTCAGCAGACAAAGGAATCGAGGCAGGTTGAATGTTGAAGAGTTGGCATTTCTCCCTCGCCTTGAAGAGAGGGAGGGAGGGAGGAGGCGGGTTCATCGCACATAATAGAATGTGACTGGAACACAGTTTGTCCCACCACCGCAGCCCCCAGACCAGATGCTCCCCTGCTGTGAACGCCACCCAAGCTGGGATCATGTTCCCCTGGAATGGGACTCACTGTGTGCCCACAGTGCAGCAGCTGGCACAACAGCAGAGAGGGCCAGGAACACTGAAGGAGGATTGCGTGTACTATTTATGTATAATGCATGCGTATGGGGGGGTGGGGGTGTTTCTTGTTAGTTGATGCCCCTCTATTTATGTAACCGTTAAAGGTATATTCAGTGATTTTACTTACTTCAGTTTTCAGCCTTCATCCACTCATAATGAGAGGGGCCTTCCTCCATTCAGGATCCAGTAGGCATTCATCTTAGTGTACTTGCTGTTGGCCTGTTGCACTTCCCCCTGAATCACCGAATGCTCCTTTAATGTACAGGATAAAATGTTGCCAACTCAGTGACCTGGTGGTTAGAGTGTCTGCCCTGTGACTGGGAGGTCGGTGGTTTGATCCTAGGCCACACTCCCTGCTTGGCACTCAGGAAAAGGACACTCTCTCTCAGCATGAACTATTAAGGAAGACTCCTTAGACGGAGGCTAAGAATGGTGCCTGTATTCAAAGTGATGTACAAAGGTTCTAGGACCAATGTGTTTGCTACTTTATCTGCCATTTTTCCTTACAGCTTAGAAATGGAAATTGAAAAAAATGCAGCTTTGAAAAATGTTTCTGTTTTGTGATCTCTTCAGACAGCCAGTAAATCTTTTTGTTGTTATTGTTGTTTTTCACATTGGAAGCACCGTGTATGGGGTATTCATTTCTTTTTTTTTGTTCATGCATGTTTATATTCCACATGTGTATCTGTATGTCGGTTGTATCAGTGGCAAATTAGATGAGGCTCCTGAATTATCTTCTTTGCCCGAGACTGTCCTTGTCCCCTGTCCTTTGTAGCCTCAGCCTCCCGTCTACCATCGATTCTCTATTGGTGGCTCCAAGTGCCTGGCTGTGAGGAAACAACGGAATGGCAACATGGGAGGCGAGCGAGTGTGTGTGTGTGTGTGTGTGTGTGTGTGTGTGTGTGTGTGTGTGTGTGTGTGTGTGCGCACTCACCGATTTTCTTGTCTGTTTTCCTACAGATAAATTGATTATGCAAAGCTGCATTAGCCTGGTGCTGAGTGAAAGGGCTTCCTTTTCTGGAGAGGGTCATGGGAATATTGACGGCTTGGAGGGTGGATGGTAGGTGTGTGAGCATCGAGGGTATGCAGCAGACAAATAACACCCCCACCCCCCTCACTCACACACACACACACACACACACACACACACACACACACACACACACTGACCCGCCATCATCAGCAGTAAAAGCTTAGCCGGAGCTTCAGTCGATTCTCTGTGTGAGGGAGACAGTGGAAGGTCAGACACAAACAGCGCTGCAACATCCAACGGTCTTCTGAATGCTCATAGGCATGAATGCACCTTACACAAGCCACTCAAAGCCCCTCTACAAGCAGGGCCATTGAACTCTGTATTTGTATCTGCATTCATCTCCAATACACAATACACTACAGTCCACATCTGCAAAATGGTAAATAAACTTAAACCATATAGCCTCTCTATACTGGGGGCAAACATTCTACAAAAATAACCCAGTCTACACTGTGTTGTGAGTTGTGACATTGTACTGCAGATTGGCTATTTTCACTTAAGAGATAAAACACGTATAAACACGGTTATCCTACTTTTATTGCAAAGGACATTTTGTAATGTTGACTAGAGCATATGTATCCCATTCCATAATGCTGAATGTTCTGTCCAAGCACTTGTTCCTGCGATGAGAACAGATGTTACAATGATTTTTTAAGCCTTTAAGGAACTCTGAAAAAATAGATTGCATTAAACCAGACAGCATCTTACATTTATTCTCTGTGCCAGATTCATTAAGGGTGCCTGTTACACTATGACATTTAATTGATAACACACCCAATCTGCAAATTTATAATGACTCCTCGTGCCAGGCGTGTTCAGCTTGTAGATCTGTTATTTTCGGCTAATGTTCGTATCCAAGGGACCCAGGGGGGCCCTGTTTAAGATCCCTGGACTAGAGTAAAGGCATGTGCATAGAGCTGATACTATGCAGTGTAAAGCACTGCAACTCATTTGTTTTGTGGAACTATGGAAGTTGTATTTCTCCCTCATTTTCTCTGGGTGAAATCTGAGGTAATTTGTGTGTGTTAAAGTGTCATTCTCCATTCACAATGAAACTAAACAGGGAAACAGAAAACGTTTTGTTTGTGGAAATCTCTTGCTTTGTTTGCCAGATGTTTGTGGTCATATGCATCTCCATTCCACAACAACCCAGTCGTCTTTCTTGCCAAAAAATATATAAAAGGATATAGGGTTCATCCATGAACCCTATAAATGAACATAGAAAACACAACAAAAAACGCAATTTTACAGAGTAATGTTGCAACTTATAGATCATTTATGTTTTATTGAAATGTTCATTTAACTAACACAGTGCCATAGGTATGTACATTTATGATTTATTTATAGGAAGGTACATCATTCATTTGTTCCTATTCATTCTATCTATAGTGGTTAGCCTAATGTTGGAAAAATAATATAATGAATGTATTTTAAAATAGGAAAGGACTAGGACTGTATAATATTCACTACTTTGTTAGCTCAGGTATGGACCAGGCTGTCTAACAGCCAGAAGAATGGGAGTACTATAGAAAGTAATCCGATTACAGTTGTTGACCCAAAGGCGTTCAAAAACATTCTACTATTAAATTCACACAAGTGTTCAATTAAAAAAAAAACTTTTAAGCGTAATATTAAGAATTGACTTTAGCTTTAGATGAAAATAAACTTTGGAAGGAGAACGTTAGAAAATACCTATAGTACCAAGAAAGAGATCCCAGTCAGAAGCTAAGTTTTCTCCAGTATGAAGTTGTATTGGGGACAGAGCAGGTTAGAAGACAGGTATCATTATAGGCAGGTTTCTCTCTCAATTTTTATAAATGAACACAGTATTTATTACAATTCGTGATGAGCTTTCGTCACGGCTTGCAAAAATGACAAGAAGTTTACATTGCCTATTGGCTACTAAAGATGATGTTTAGAAAATTCTGGATTGAACTGAATACTTTCAGGCATTTAGCCGCAGACATCACAATCAGGAGAACGGCACAGATATCACTGGGAACCTTGACCTTAGACCACTAAAAATCAATCGGTTCATCCCTGTGTTTATTTAACTGACCCAACATGCAAATGATAGGAAACCAATTGTGCAAAATGGCTCCATTTAGAATCTCAAGGGAAAACAATTAATCCCATGTGATCGTCAGTTGAACGAAACGCTTTCTCCCATGTCATTCTCTCCACCCATATGATTATTATTTAGTAGTTTACCAACATCAATGCGTTATTATTATTATTATTATCCATCTATCCGAGCACTGTCTCCATGTGTGTTCTGGGGTCCGGCGGAAGAAAGGAGACCTCCAACAGTAATCAGGGCGACCGTTTGGAGGATGGTAAATAAAGAATAGTGTGAGGAGGTAACGAGAGGAGAGGGCATCAGGGAGCTCTTTGGACAACATTTTGAACGACAGGTTTTGCCTGACCAGAGAGAAAGCTTGCTTAGTTCCCATGGGTGATTGTAAAAAGAGACATCCTAGTGACCAGTGAGGAAATAATACCTCAACAAGAAAGGTGAAAGACAGCTGGTGAACCCCTGTAGCTCGCCCTAAAGGCTAGGGCTAGCAGTATTCTTTCATCAGGCAGACACGTTACAGATAACCTGTTGGTCACTTACAAAGGGACCATTTAATTAGGCGATATATCAAAGCTTGTGAAATAACATTAAAATATGATCCAACATACATCACCAGCAACAACCCTCCTCTGGCCTATTCCACGGGTTGTACCCAGTTGTCCCAGTACCCACCCAGTCCCTCTCAATCAGTGAACTCACCTGCTCTCACTCACCCCAATCAGTGGCCAGCTATATATGCTGCTGAGTGCCTGTCCTTCAGTTTGTTTGTCTGCAGCAACAACTCCACCTGAAGAGCCCTCTGCCCTCAAGCCTCATTCCCTGGTTATGCATCACTGAAGTGAGTTGCGTTTGTTCCTCATGATGTGTGTGTTGAATTGTATTAGTTATGTGTTATTTCATGTAATTCTTATCGGTCTGCCAACTGTAGTGAATATGTATAATGTGCAGTGCACATCGTCACTTCGTATGTGTTGACTGTGCAATGGAAAATAAAAGGCTTAAACTGAACTCTCCTTGTCCTTGCTGTTCATTCTTGCCAGTGTCCCATGGTGAATAGTCTTTGAGCCAGTCTCAACCCGAACCTACCTAAGGGTCCGGTGACCCTTAAAGGGCCTCTGACACGCCCCCTGGGGAGCTAACAAATGCTAATTCAGAGGCTAACGAGGCCGTGACGTCACGCAGGAGGTGTAACTTCCCCCATAGTCAGCGCTAGCATAGCAACAGGCTAGTCGTTTTGACGTTACATATGGCTTCATACTGGGTCAAATGTCCACTTGAAAATTATTATTTTCACTCGAACATCTTAGTTACAATGGCATTGGCTTGAGGTGTTGTTGTTTACACGAACTGTTGCATAATCGCAATTTCGAACGTTGGTCCCATTATACCGGGCCACGTATGTGTGTTTCACTGAGATGGTGCTCGGCTCAGAGAGCCAGGAGCCAAGGCAGAGCACAGCTTCAGTAACAGGCTAAAATGTATATCCTCATGGATATCTCCCCAACATATCTCAACATGCAAGCCAAGGTGGAAGAGTTCTTTCCCCTGATATTCCGTTTCGACGACCAATACTACTATCAGCTATCGGACAGATAGGCTACAGCTGAGCTGTATCTGTCAGTTGAGCGGTGGTGGAGTGAAGAATCAAGCCGCCGCTTGCCCGCTGCTAGAGCAGCTACAGATCTTCCTCTCCTCTCCTCCTCCACACTTCTTTGGCGAATGACAGTTCTCGTTCCCCGCCAATGAAGTTACTAACAACGCGATCGCAACAACAATAATGTCGTAGTGTTCTCCTCCATCTGGTGATGGAAGAGGAGAGGAGAGACGGCGCCGAAGCGCCGGGGAGGAAAACTATTTCTGCGCTATCAGACAGAGAGAAGGACGGAGACTCGGAGAGATCACATCAGAGCTGGATATAGGCACGGGCATGGGGAGGGGCAAACCACCCCAAATGCCATGACTGCCCCAACAGACACCACTAAACTAACTGCCATTTTCGGCTGCCCCCCCCACAATTATGTTACACCCGGGCCTGACTTTTTTTTCAGCTGAGGGGAGGGACTTTGCGACACACACACACACACACACACACACACACACACACACACACACACACACACACACACACACACACACACACACACACACACACACACACACACACACACACACACACACTCTCTCTCTCGCTCTCTCTCTGGGTCTGTCTCTGTGTGTGTATCGGCGCTGCAACAGGCGTTGTGTTAGAGTTGAATGCGAGCGTTGGACTCGAGTGTGATATATTTGATACAGCAATAGAAACCTCACGCCAACATCATTTGCATTCTAACTGAAATATTCGACCAAAACATCTTTTTGTTCAATGAGGTTTGCTAGGAATATGAAGCCATAAAAACGTTGAAACCACTATAGCAACAGACATGCAGTAGTAGTGGTAGTCTGGTAGGCAGGTAGGACGCCTCACTCAGTTGCCAGCTGATTGGACCGTCGGGGCAGTCGCTCGCGCTACAAAACGTTTTCGATTTGACCACGTGATGTGCTCTAAAATCGTGAGGATGTCAGAGGCCCTTTAAGTAGTGACAAAATCAGTTTTGTTCAACACAAGTTACTTCAGTAAAACTATTCAGCAGTTTATCATCTTGAATTCTTTCAGAATCCAAGAGTTTCCACTAGATATTTCAGATGGATGACAGATGGCAAATAAAGAAGTGCTAATTTTAATATAATTCAGTGCAAAAACACCTGTTATCTTCCTTCCTCATTAACATCAAAAATGATTGTGTAACAAAGCCTTTCCTTTTGCTAAATATTAATTATTGGCAAATTTTCTGTTTGCAGTGAGTTTGCAGGTTATCTTACATGTCTGAAATTGCTTTAAATATCTCTTCTCATCTCTGTATACCACAGCAACCACCATTAGATGCTAATTTCTGAAAAGAACAAGATTATTCTCATGATTCAGGACCAGTATCATGTGATTTTACTTTTATTTTGAGAGTATTTCTATTTTGCATGTGTGTGAGTGTACAAGGACACAGACAGACCAAGTGTGTATATTTTACTAGAACCAGAATGACCAAAGAAAGATATTCTGATTTAAATGATGCCAATAGACCTCTCATAACCTGCTAGCCCATTTTCTACACTGTTAACACTTCAATCCTTTCAAGGTGGTACAGTGAGCAGCAGTATCTATCCTTTGCACCACTTTGAAGAGGTGGCTGTGTATGTTAGTTCAGGGACAACTAAGTAGAGGACAATTTCCAAGGTTAAGGGACGAACGATGCAGTTGAAGTTCATACTTGGACAAGTTCATACTCTTTTGTCCCTTACCCTTGGAGAGGTTAAGCTGATCTGTATTTTTAAGCGGTTACATAGTACCTGCCTAGATGTGTGTACATGTACAGTATGAATAACTTGTGTGCGACTGTGTATCTACTATAGATGGGCAATATTATCTGGGTACTGTATTGGGTCCTTTTTCATTGTTGTGGTTGATATTATGATTATTATGCAGTAAACCAACTAAGAATGAGTGAATAGTAACTAAGGATAAAACAAATGAATATCCATATGTATTCAATTCATCAACATGGCATAAAATTATCATCAAATACAAAATGCTATGCTTTCAATGTACAGCATGCCAAGGGCGATTAAGACGAGAGACCGTATTTAGAGCTGGTGTTAGACCATGTGTTGTGCTAAACCTCAACTCCCAGGGGTCTAGCACTGAAACATGTTCTTGGCTGATAGCGGTAATATAAGCCACTCCAACCTAACATTCAAAGCAGGTTATGTTTTCATGCACATGGGCATTAAAACTGAAATCCCAGGTCTTCGTGCATAGAAGTGCCCCTGGGATATAGTGCAATGTTCTGTTATCTGACACCACATAGTTCTCCTCCAGAGTCCAAACCACACTCACCCAGCTGCTCGATTTGGGCTTCGGCTTACACTGATATTTAGTGTCAGACACACGTTTGCATAATTCTGATTTTGTGGGATTGATTTTACCATTTAAAATAACATCCAATGGTACCAGAGAACTCGCTGTTTTTCTGACTTGCTGTGGTTTAGTGCATTTTGAAAGAATACCAATGATATTATTTAAGGATGTTATTAAATATAATTAAAAAAAACACTAATTTAATTGTATTTGCATTGATTTGACACGGATAGCCGTTTATAGTGGGAATGTTAAAGTTTATATTGGTATTTCACAACTCATAGGCCTACTCACTCACTATCATTATCTAGCCGCGCATTTAACTGCACAGCAGGCGATAGACTGTGTTTCCGGAAGTCCATTATTTGTCGGCTGAAAATATATTGTTTAAATTTGTTTTGGGGTGATTTAGACAATATGTGAAATTCAGGCGTCGCCCGCTTTTCATCACTAGAGTTGCTATTAACACGTACTGAAATGATATGTTTTAACAGCAGGCGATGGATGGAAGTGCATTATTTGTCTGAGACCCAGCGGCATAGCAGGCAAACGGGCAAAAAGTGGCGGGACAATTTCGACTGACAAGATTACTGATCTTTTTGGGTGATCAATCTAACTCATTAAAATGCAGGAATTTGCATCTAAAAGTTACAAAATGTATCTACCCCAGACCCCCTGTTTCAAAAATGTCTTCCTTTTTGGTGCTAGTCCTATATGCCGCAAGTAACTAAAAGTAATCTAACTTAGTTACTTTCCAATCCAAGTAGTCAGTAACGTAACAAAGTTACTTTTCCAAGCAGTAGTCAGTAGTCGGATTACTGTTTCAAAGTAACTGTGGCACCACTGGTGATCATCTAAAGATAGTGGGCGATTTAGGCGATGGCTAATGCAATTAAAGCGACAATCATTGTCCTGTTTAACACACTAACGGTCTGTTTTAACAGAAGCCGACGAAAAACGGCCGATGCGGGCATCGCTTGAAGTTCATTGGCTGTAGCCTAAATCACCCAAGTATCGCCTGAAAAGCTCAATTATACTTTTATTATCAATTATACAACTTTTCGGCCATCGTCAGAATTGGCGACTCTCATAGACAAATAATGTAGATCAGGAAACATTGTGTGTCCATCGTCGTCTATAGTCGGCTCCTGTTAGAACGTACTGTAAAAGTGAAATTACTAACTCTGATTACTGATTTTATATTATATTATATTTTCCACAGTCTGAGGGTGTACTTTACCATCAGAATACGTCTTGCCATCAAGGCAATGGACGTCATAGAAGGTATACACAACCTTTCTTATCATTAAGCCTAAGGGCTTTTTCAGGTACCCTGAATACTTGTTATTGGTCTACACTTACGCTGTGAAAGACCCTTGAAAAGACGGGCTAACAGAGCCCCTGACATGATGTGAATGTAATGCAGCCGCTTTTGTTCAGAGGCAAGGGGAGCCTTTTCAGATAACTCACCATTATGTGATGGGTGGAGGAGAGAGGGATGGAGAGAGGGAGAGAGAGTGGGACTGAGATGGAGAAAGAAGGCTTTTGTTCTTCCCTCGCCAGTTTGCTGGGCTTATCAACAAAACTGGGTACCAATCTGCCTTTCTCCCATTGCATTCCTCCCTGAATGGAATCTGGCCTGGCCAAACTGCAGCAGCTGCTAGACAAGAACATGCACCTACTGTACTGTCAGAATATGGCCCATTTTATAGTCATTTTAATGCTGCAGCTGGTAATAGCAGGGATGATTTTAGTTGTCTCCAGCAGGCCCAAGTTGTGGCCAAGACTATTAAATGTTTGATCCTGCGAGAAGAAAATGACAAGCCGTCATTTAGTGCCTTATACAAACATTACAGTCTATAGACTTGGCTGCCACATGAGTAGTCTTCGAAATGCATAGAAATCAAATCATATTTGTGTGAAGATGATGTCCGATGAGGTCAATAATATGACATCACAAAATCAAATGCTATTATACTTTTCCACCACTGCCTATACTGCATTAGGCACAGAAAAACGTGATTCAGGTCACATGTGTCTACCAAAACGTGATTCGTGTCACGTGTTGTGGCATTACCTGTTCCTCATGGAAACAGCCGTGATTTTCCCTTGTATTATCCTCACCACCACCAACACTGCCATTATCTGTTTTCAGGCCATTTCTGATATTACCATTAACGGTCTTAGAAGAGCTTTTCAGTTCAGGAAGACTGCAGATGAGTCAGAGTCGCACACGAGAGGTGTGTGTGTGTGTGTGTGTGTGTGTGTGTGTGTGTGTGCGTGTGTGTGTGTGTGTGTGTGTGTGTGTGTGTGTGTGTGTGTGTGTGTGTGTGTGTGTGTGTGTGTGTGTGTGTGTGTGTGTGTGTGTGTGTGTGTGTGTGTGTGTGCTGTGTGTCCTGGGAGTTTGTGTATTGACTTCTCACAGCTGGAGGGCCTCAAACCACAATACCATCTGCAAGTGATCGGGTCCGGTTCCTGGCCAACCCCCCAGCATGCGTGGTAGATTCTAATGCAGGGATGTCTTTGACACATTGCTGGCAAGCATACACAGGAGCTCCAACAATATAAATATTAGTATTTTTATATGTATATTTTTGATTAGATTGTAGATAACCCCTTCCAATTTGCTAGTGTTCTGTACATCACTTCCCGCAAAATATTATCTACTGTAAAGTAGCGCTGTGTTCATCAATTTATCTTGAGATTTTTACAGGAAACTTATATTGCCCAGCTCCTATAGCCTGAAAAGCATTAGTCTGGAGATCTCAGCTTTAGCTCCTATTGTGTTGTGTTCGTGCTACTGTCTAACACTCAGGATTCTCTCCTGTGGCAAACCATACATCCACCCCTCACAGGAGGCTTATGAGCTAACTAATGTAAATGATGGAAGTGATAGGTTGACATTTTGTACGCAGGAGAGATTTCAGAAAGTACATGTACAAGGAGAGCATTAATTTATTTTGCAGCATATACCGGTTTACTGTACAGGTCCATTCCAAAAAATTAGAATATCAAGGAAAAGTTGGTTTATTTCCACAATTCCATTCAAAAACCCGAACTTTCATTAATTATAGATCCAGTGCTCACATTGTAAATTATTTCAAGTATTTATTTGTTTATTTTTACACAATTTTGGCTTCCAGCTCATAAAACCCACCAAATCAGGATTTCAAAAAATTAGAATATTTTATAAGACCACTAAAAAAATGTGTTTTACACAAGAAATGTTGAAAAGCATATTAATGTATGCAGTTAATACTTGGTCTGGGCTACTTTAGAACAAATTATTTCATTAATGGGGCGTGGCATGGAGGTGATCAACCTGTGGCACTGTTGAGGTGTTATGGAAGCCCAGTTTTGCTTCAATAACAACCATAAATAAATTTGCATTGTTCAGTCTTATGTCTCACACCTTCCTCTTGACAATACAACCCCGATTCTCTGTTGGGTTAAAGTCAGGACAGTTGGCAGGTCAGTTAAGCGCAGTAATACCATGGTCAGTACAGCAGTTAGTAGTAGTTTTGGCTCTGTGGGCAGGTGCCAAATCGAGCTGGAAAGGAAAATTAGCATCTCCATGAAGCTTGTCAGCATACCGAAGCATAGGGTACTCTAAAAGATGGCTGTGTTGCAACCACTGGTGAGTTTTCACTGTCAGTGGATTAACATAACATGGCTTGGAGACTGGACATGGCAAAACACATGATTTAGGCCATGTTATCGGCTGAAAACTTCAACACAGCCATCTTTTTAGAGTACCTTGTGCTTCGGTATGCTGACAAGCTTCATGTAGATGCTAATTTTCCTTTCCAGCTCGATTTGGCACCTGCCCACAGAGCTAAAACTATAGCTGCTGTACTGACCATGGTATTACTGCGCTTAACTGACCTGCCAACTGTCCTGACTTTAACCCAACAGAGAATCTGGGTTGTATTGTCAAGAGGAAGGTGTGAGACATAAGACTGAACAATACAAATTCATTTATGGCTCTTATTGAAGCAAAACTGGGCTTCCATAACACCTCAACAGTGCCACAGGTTGATCACCTCCATGCCACGCCCCATTAATGAAATAATTTGTTCTGAAGTAACCCAGAGCAATTATTAACTGCATACATTAACATACTTTTCAGATAGTCAAAATTTCTTGTTTAAAACACATTTTTTCAGTGGTCTCATAAAATATTCTATATTTTTTAAATCCTGATTTGGTGGGTTTTATGAGCTGGAAGCCAATATTGTGTAAAAATAAACAAATAAATACTTGAAATAATTTACAATGTGAGCACTGGATCTATAATTAATGAAAGTTTGGGTTTTTGAATGGAATTGTGGAAATAAACCAACTTTTCCTTGATATTCTAATTTTTTGGAATGGACCTAGCTGTATGTATATATACAGTACATATATTTTTTTAACAGTGCCATAGATGTAAAGACAAGCTAAAGATGAGCCTTTTACTTTTAATCAGTGGTTGCCAAAGTCGTAAAGAAAAAAAGTTTTGATTAAATCATTGATTTATCCACTGTAAACGCGGTCGATTCTAACCGAATTGGCATCTTCGGCAACCATTGTGATTGTTTTCACATAAAAAATACAACGGTGCATGCACATACATGCATGCATGGTACTATGTATGTTAGTTAATCATGTGTTTGTTTGGATGATGTAACATTAGTTGCTGTTCCTACTTCTATTTAACATACTAAGGTTAGTGGCAAGTCAGGCATCCGTTTCAAGATATTCTGTCATCCCGATAGAAGCAGGGAGTGCCAGAGATTTGAGAGCCAGCGAAATCCAAAAGCGACCTCGCCCGCGGGCGCCCGGTTTCAAAAGCGGGCGCCCGCTTTAACAAAAACGGGCGCCCGGTTTCACAAAAACGGGCGCCCGTTTCACAAAAACGGGCGCCCGTTTTCAAAAGCGGGCGCCCGTTTTCACAAACTAGGCTATGCCTAAACCTAACTCTAACCCTAAACTTAACCTCAGTAAACCTATGCCTAAACCTAACCTAACCCTAACCATAACCTTTTGAAAAGGGCGCCCGTTTGTGAAAACGGGCGCCCGCTTTTGAAAACGGGCGCCCGTTTTCAAAAGCGGGCGCCCGGTTTCTATGTATGTTAGTTAATCATGTGTTTGTTTGGATGATGTAACATTAGTTGCTGTTCCTACTTCTATTTAACATACTAAGGTTAGTGGCAAGTCAGGCATCCGTTTCAAGATATTCTGTCATCCCGATAGAAGCAGGGAGTGCCAGAGATTTGAGAGCCAGCGAAATCCAAAAGCGACCTCGCCCGCGGGCGCCCGGTTTCAAAAGCGGGCGCCCGCTTTAACAAAAACGGGCGCCCGGTTTCACAAAAACGGGCGCCCGTTTCACAAAAACGGGCGCCCGTTTTCAAAAGCGGGCGCCCGTTTTCACAAACTAGGCTATGCCTAAACCTAACTCTAACCCTAAACTTAACCTCAGTAAACCTATGCCTAAACCTAACCTAACCCTAACCATAACCTTTTGAAAAGGGCGCCCGTTTGTGAAAACGGGCGCCCGCTTTTGAAAACGGGCGCCCGTTTTCAAAAGCGGGCGCCCGGTTTCACAAAAACGGGCGCCCGTTTTTGTGAAAGCGGGCGCCCGCTTTTGAAAACGGGCGCCCGCGGGCGAGGTCGCTTTTGGATTTCGCCTCTGCTGAGAGATTTAGTTACGCTTCAAGACAGTAAGATATGTTGTTTGCCACAATCACACCCATACTCTTCACAGTTCCCCATAACACAATATTATTTTTCTTTATCTGTTTCTATATATACCGGTACCACCGTACCACTATGTATAATGTGCCTATAAAGACAGGATGCATCTCTTCCCACCTCACCAAGTTACTGCTGAGTTTTGTGTAGTCTTCCACTTTGATCACATTGACAGCCAGGCCTTTATATTTCTTTATTCCTTACCAGTCCTTCCCTGTAATCTCAGGGGGAAACCCTATAGTTGCTCTGATTACGTCTGACGTCTTATTACATCTGATATGTACACACAAGAGCCAAGCCTATATGAGCAAGAATACATCATTGCATTCTTCCCTTTCATCTGTCCGTCTGTCTGCCTGTCCCTCCTCTCACTGTGCACAGCTCCTGTATGTTTAAATGATGCCAAGAAAACCACCACACCACGCAGCATCAGTGTATATTTGATTGGCTTGGTCGGGTGAAATGAAGTGCACATTTTTATTTGATAAAACTTGGAATGTTTCTTTCACGCTTTATTATTTTCCTTCCTTTTGCCGATTTCTATATATATATTATACATTATACACCAGGCTCATACAAAGATGTCTAAGCCAAGATTACTTCTCTCACTCCCACCTCACTTACTGCCAAGTTTTCTGTAGGCATTTCCACAATATATGAGCATGTTGGCAGTCATGCTTTAGTTCCCCCTCCTTCCTCCTTCCCATATTGCTGCCATATTAATGGGGCGGACCATGTAGGGTTGAACATGCAGCACATTATGTTTATCACAGCTCGCTTTTAAAGGGAACCGTTGACAAATTTCACAAATCTGAAAGGTTATATTTATTCAATGCCTTTGGATGGTTTAATTAGGTGAATGTTCCCTTCTGTGGGTACAAGCAGAAGCCTTTCTTGTTTGCATCTGCACTGATAAAGGATATACTGTAGATGAAGGCGTTATTCTAATATAACAGATTGATGCATTTTATATGGATGCAAAAATCATGAACAAACAGATTATTCTGTATGATTCAGTCAGTCTTAATTATGCTCGCAGCTTATATGTGCTTAAAGGAAGATATTCATTATTAAAATTGTAATTTATTCAGAACAGCACGTGAGATATTTCCGGTGGGGTTCAGTAACACTTGAATGTCTGGGACATTCCCGTGTTGTTAAAAAAAAAAGAAGGAAAAAAAAAGAAGTGGTTGAAATGTGGCTGTTGATGTGAACACACATCCTCCCTTCACACCAAACTAAACAACACATGAGAACTAATGAACCACCATCTGGTATACCTCCTGATACACACTGGCCACTCCATCCATACACCAGAGCCTCTACAGCACAGTCAAATCCTTCATTTAACTCTGAGTGAACAAATGTAACAAATGGCTCCATACGGAACCCTTTTGGCTACACTCACAGCCAGAGAGCTGTAGCCTATACTGTGTAGGCTGCGTTGATATAAAAAAGGCAAGTTCACTTGTGAAATATGTGCCAGTCAATCGTACCCAGTACCCAGAGGACTTCATTCAAATAATATTTACATTTTTCCATGAAATTATTTGCCTTAGCGTAGCATATATGGTACAAAGCCTGGTAAATCATGATAATTCCTCATCAGCGATAGCTCATGTTTTTTTTTTATTCACTCACAATCGTGGTATTGTGTGTTTACGTAACTTATTGTGCCTATAAATTCTCCTTTATTCCATGCATGGCAGCAACAAAAGGAGCAGGTACCGCAATGAAAGAATTGAAATGAATTTCTGCTTGCATAAAGGCAAAGCGATGAGAGATCATGATAGTTGCTGCTGCTGAAGGTTTTCACGCACAATGGGTCTAATTTGACAGACAAAAGACAGTGCCCTGCAGAGAGTTGTGAGTGATGACAGATATGAGCAGAAATTGAGAGGTATGGATGGCAGGTATAGCCATGGCTCATTAAAAGGAAGACGACAGAAGACAAACAATCATCTGGTCCACACAATTCATGCAGCCTGTTTTGTTCAGGACATTTCATCCATCCATCCCTCTGTGTGTGCGCATGAGAGAGAGAGATGCAGAATTATTAGATGTTTTTGGTTATGGCAGAGCAGAATAGAAAGGTCTCTTTTTGTCTATCTCCCATCCCTGTTGCCAGGGCGTAAACACATTTTCGTCTCTGATGTGGGCTTGCTGTCACCCCACAGGCTCTGCGTGCTGGGTTTCCACGGCGACAGAATGAAATATAAAATGCGCTTGCCAGTGTGACTCTGTTCTGTATGAATGAATGAATTGTTAGTATGCTACTACCTCTTTTTATTTATAGTCCAATGTTGCTCGCCAAAATTGCCGATCTACAAGCTCACAACGCGTTGCATCACAGCGCGTTGTGGTGCATGTAGAGCGGTTATTCTGGCATGCAACACCGTCATACCATGAGGTATAAGTCTTCTCGCTCTACGGCCCGGCATGCCTGGCAAGCAAAACTGTACGAATCAATACTTAGAGGCAGACGCCTCCATATTTCAATCTGAGCTGTAATGTTAGTGCCCTTAGGGGTGTTTCTGGCTCCAGCCTGCAAAAAAGCCCTCAGGCAATCTTGGTTGTTCCAAGTCTGGACTGAAATCTAAAAGGTGACAGGGTCACTTCCATCACAGGCCCATAAGGTTTGGAGCAAACGGCCCAGCGGGATTCACTGCAGCCACGGGCAACATACTGTGAATCTCCTTTTTAAAGCCTGCATGCTTGATTTCGGCTAATCGCATAATGGAACATTTTGTTCTGCGTTTTGCTTTGTGTAGTTGTGCTCCTTCAGTTAGGCCGGCTACCACTTTACTGTTGAATATCATCATCTTCTATGTGCCCTTATTTAAAAAGGAAAAAGAAAAAATAAGTCTGATTTACAACCATAAACTATTCAACAACAAATATTGTACAAACAATACATACAGTACACTGCTGTGGTTTGTATTTTGTATGTATGTCTGCAAATGTCACAAGTCATATAGCCGACCATAAATTCAGTAACACTATTTTATTTCAGTGAGTAATGAAAAAGGTACCTGCTCTACAGACCCTATACCCTATACATTTTTGTTTGGCTGGGTGATGAAATATTTTGTTTTTTAACCCACTGGCGTGATTAAGTGTGGTCATGGTTACACGAGTACGCCTAAGTCTTTGCCAGCTGCCTTTCAGTAAAGATCCAGAGTCCTTCCACGCAGACCATTAGCAAATTCTTCGACTGGCTTAATGTCACATCTGAGCAGTGGGCTTAAAGATGATTGCTTATATTTGGGCATTTTTCCAAATGCTTCCCCATAAATATGTGTGTAAGCATTATACCTCTGCCAGGGTAATCCCGATTTAATTGTGTTTGGCTGATTAACATGATATCATCCTATCTGTTGTTGGTGTTTTGGTAGCGGTTTCTCAGGGGGCCTTGTTACATTTTGGAAATCTGTGTGAATGCAGGCGACTTAGCCTGCATTAAAGTGTACCTGATCTGATTTCAATTGATGACTAACTGACTGACTGACTACACCCCCCCACACCCAGGGGCGGATGTAACATGTCCCATTTGGGGGGGGGGGGGGGTGAAGGCGATGAAGTCGCACCCATACCATTTTCGGTTACAGGACTTTTATTAGTCAAGTAAAGCATCAAAAATAACATCAGTTGTTGTTGAAGTTGCAACAGACACGCAGTATGCATGAAGCTAAAGGTCTGACTCAGAGAGTTTTCTGTTTTCAATGATGAAATGCTGTTGGTTTAGTGGTGCCAAAATTGTAGTTAGTAGCAGTAGAGTGTTTCAAATCATTTTAAATATATGCACTTTAATTTGAAATATCTTGCGTTGTTTTGCATGGCATCGTGTTTGGGGTGGCAGACTGGGTATTTAGGGGGGCATTGCCCCCCATGCCCATGCCTAGATCCGCCCCTGCCCCCGCCTCTCTTCATCTTGCTCCCAAAACTGTCTTGAATCAAGCCAAGGAATTTGAGAGCAATGTGGTCACCACTGCTTCATTACAATAACCTCAGCAACGGTAACATGGATGGCAGACAGATATAAAACAGATCAAACATGTAGAGAAAATCAAATTACTCAGAGATTAGTTTGATGGAAAACAGTAGGTCATGGAGAGTATACACAGTGCTCTAGTAGTACGCTGAAGTAGGCTATTCAACATTAACTTGACTTTGTATGAGTTCTCGTCTCTGTGTTACATAGTCAAGCAAAAGGATACAACTGAATGATTAAACAGCTAACTGAGAGACATATCAATGTCCTAAAGTTTTGTGCAGACAGATGGAAAGAGTGGAGGAGATGGAGGAGAGTGGATGGCTGTCTGATGATGGCGTACTACAATGAACTGTCACAGTCACCTGCCTCTGCAGGTCGACAGAGACGATGGGGTTGCCAAGGCAGTAGTAGGGCACATCCACCCGAGGACGCGTTCATAATTCATACCATTCTCTAATTGGGTTTTTGATGGGAGAAGGGTTTTGATGGGCGGCTCTCTCACTCTTGCCGTTGTTCTTTTTGTATTTTGTATGATCAACTGCCAGACAAAAGGTTCAAGCCCCAGGGAATTGATTTATTGATTCATTGATTGATTTCATTAGACAATAAAATGTGAACAGCATAAAATACAGTTCACACATGGCATTGATCTAAAAGGAGGCACCGAAGAAAGACCTTCTGGTCTTATTTCCTTTCGGGTCCCATAGTTTCCATACAATACAATAGCAAAAGTAATTAGAAATGGGGAAAAAGAGAAATACAAATGTTTATGTATTTTTCAGAGGCCAGTTTCTAATTGCACTCAAATGTAGGTGCTCCTTGAGAGAGACTTTACGGAGTCAAGGGATTTGCACATTTTTATGCCAGTTGGGAGGGCGTTCCAAATTTTTGTGGCATAGAAGCGAAGTTCAACCCCTTATTGGTGCCGAATTTGGTTTGCACATGATTTGTTGCACTTCCTCTCGAGTTGAGTGAGTGAACTTCATTGACATTAATTTAGAAAGTAATTAGTCAGATACCTGGGTATTTTGGTACTTTCTCGGAACTTGTGTACCTGACACATTGCAGATACTGATGTCGTCAATCCCTGCATATTGCATATGCAGGGCTTTCTACAATGCCACTTACAGAGACCCGACAAAAAAACAAGCTTTGGTGCTTGGCATGCATTGTGTGATTCTAGGGAGGAGAAATCTAACCGCCTAGCATGTTGAAATTAACACTCATAAAGTGACCCTTATTAGTCAAATTTGACACTTTCAGAGTTAATTAACACCCTGGATTAGACTGCATAGGGAGGCGTAACGTACTGTAGGAGATGGTGAGATGAATTCAACACCATCGTTATGGTGTAGACATGTGGTGTTCATACGATGTGTGTTTTCACCGTACTACTAACTACCTACTAACACAAAGACTTGATGCTTTCAGTCATAACAGGCATGACACAAAAACTTGATGTTTTCAGTCATAACAGGCATGACAGCAGCAGCCCAGAGGTGCAGAGATTCACCTTTATGTCACTTCTCATTTAGGTCATGAAAATGTGCGGCCGCAATAGGTCACTAGCCACAAGCAAACTAGCATATCTTAATTGTGTGTGTGTGTGGGGGGGGGGGGGGGGGGGGGCGCGCGCGCGTCTGTGTGTCTCTGCGTGCGTGTGTGCCATCAGGGCGTATCAGACAATTTTTTGCATGCAGCATTTTTTTCCTTTTCTTTGATTTTCATAAGCCATGGTGAGAATTCGATGACACTTACAACATACTGTCTATCGGTTTGAAAATTGAAATTTGGCTTTAACCCAAAGGAAATAGCAAATTCACTCATTCAACGACAGATACAACCTAAAATGGGTCCCAACATGACAGTAATACTATACCAGCTTGAATCAAACTAGTACACACACAGTATATGGCTATATGCAACACAAGCCGTCTTCAACTTCACTTCATCAGTTGTACTGTGTAAGGGTCAAACTTTGGACACTCTGACTCTCTAGTTCACATATGTCAAACTCAAGGCCTGGGGGACAAATCAGGTCTGTCAATGAATTATCTCTGGCCTGTGGGACGATACTGAATTAGAATTAGAACTGGCCCTTTGGTATATTACTTCACTTTCTCATTTTTATAGAACAGGAAACTGAGCTTTAATAAGGCATTTCAGTTTTTAATGCAGGCAGTTTCCTCTTTGTCCAGGCGGTTTCCCTTGGATGTCCTTGTGACTGCAGGGACATGTGCATGTTGAAACACAGCCCGGCCCTCGACTGGTTCCATTTTTTCTATTTTTGCCCAGTGTGTATTTGAGTTTGAGATTCCTGCTCTCGCTCAAGGGGAGCCCTCCAGTCCAGGAGGGGCGAAATCATTTTGCGACTGCTACTACTGGTCACGATCGGTGGATCACCAACTAATTTATAGCAGTCGCGTCCAACGGTCGTGGTCGCAAAATGATTTCACAGTCTCTCATCCTCCATACATCTGACTATGGGTGGAAACAGACGGACGGAGTGCAAAACATACTCTTCACCTAGCCGTGGAGGCAATAAAGAAGCTTACCTTGGGGGTCTGGGGTCTGTGGAGCAGGTTGAGAGATACACCACAAACTTTTAGTAGAAAGAAAGTGATCTGAGCAAGAGCCTCACACTGTACCGTAATTTACAACACTGTCCAGACAGGAAATCGGGAATTAATTTAGCTGTCTCTCACACTAGCAGTTGTTTTTATTAACAGGTCGCGCTGCTGACTGCATAGTGTGAAATTTTGAAACAGGCTGTACTCGGGTCCGTTCAGTGCCTTCAACAAGCGCTTCCAAACTCCAACACAAAAAGAATCACCTGCACAGAATTTCTTGACAGAAAGTCATAATATGCCTACAGTAGATTTTTATGAAATGAAAGCATTGTGGTTTGAAAGAGGATAATTTAAGCTTGCCCTACAGCTGCAAAGTTGGTGAGTGTAAGGTATTTTAATACAAGCAGATCGCAGCACATTTTGGATAAATGGGCTATCACTAGATGGTAGATACAACTCTTGATTCGTCCCATATAAAGAAATCTAGTGTTGCAAATTGCGACTATACGTACACTGTACCCTGTCACAACCACTAGCAGTTATATTGTTTACAATACACAGCCTGTATAGCCTACTGTATCCTTCCGGTTACGGTGAACACACGCGTGTGTGTGCATGCGCACACACACTCACGCACGCGCGCACACAAGTACATGCACAAGTACATT
The DNA here is from genome assembly GCA_039105355.1 of Benthosema pterotum. Classification (NCBI taxonomy): domain Eukaryota; kingdom Metazoa; phylum Chordata; class Actinopteri; order Myctophiformes; family Myctophidae; genus Benthosema; species Benthosema pterotum. The sequence continues at coordinate 41,243,344 of CM076974.1, forward strand.
GATGCTTAGGTAGATAAGTTAACTCACCTGCAGAATAAAAGCAAAAGGACCATTTTGTCATGAAGATGAATTGACTTGAGTTAGAACTTAATTTCCTGCTGCATTAATGATGTTAAACCACCCATCTCTCATAAATACTTAAATAATAAGTTGTTTATTTCACTCTTTATAAGATATGAGGGCTTGTGTCTGCCTACTGCCTAGCAGGAGTATGGAGGGGGTGTGGCTACCAGAGGTCACTACTGAATGTCATTGATGTCAATTAGTCGTGTGGCCAATCAGGACACAGTATTCAAATATGTTTGCATAGTGCATACTGTGTCCTGATTGGCCACCCCAGTTTTCTGGAGTGGAAATGGGTGTACAATTGAGATATTTCAGACCAATCTGCTGACAGGCTGCCAGCAGCTGATTCGGCCTGGCTTTAGACAGGCTAAAAGTGTGTGACGAACTGACAATGTGTTCTTTTCGGCAAGCAACTCGTACGTACAACAGCGTATAAAATAGGATTTAGTACACTTTCCAGACATGCTCTCTCTTACACATTGATTTGAACTTGAAATATAACTAAATCCGTGCAATAAATGTGTCGGATTACCAAGCAAGTACGCAAGTTGATTTTCATACCTAACCATACATAAGTGAATTAAAAACACAGACTTCCTCTGCAGGCCTGTATGCTTTTGATTAGACAATGGTCGGCGGTAACGTCAAGTAGTCATACTGTAAACATGCCAGACCGCAGGTATTGTCCTTTAATTAAGGCACTTTGACAGAGTATAGAATGCTATTCTCAGAGAGAAAGATAGAGAGAGGGAGAGAGAGATGAAGAATAGGGTCTGCCTCAGGCCATGCACTGACAATTTGAATGAGTAAATCTGGAGTGCTTCAACTCCTAAGCATAGCATTGAAACCATATGAGCTGTCAGGGGGATGGTGTTGGAGCCATAGTTTATCAGGAAGTTTCACCTTCTGCTTTAACCATCGTAAAATCTGATGTCAGGTTTTTTTTTTAGGTGGACAAGATCTTAATTATTTTTGAGGTCACAATAAAATGCGATATTACCCCTTAGCAGATAGATAATCTCTCAATAACTGTCTGTACGTTCTTTGTCTCTCACATGTTGTAGGCAGATTGTCAGATGAAAGCCATCCTTGTTAAATTCAACCAAGCACAGATACGCTCCATCGACCAAAACATATACATAACTGCCGGGCATCAGCCCTCATAAAATCACAAGCTTGCTTTGTCTTTAGTCTGGCTGTATTTGGGAGCACATGACTAATTTGTGTCTTCTATGCTAGCAATGCTCATGGTAGAATGCAGTGTTTTCAATATTTTTCCCATCTGACTTTAGGTAAGCTCTACCCACCAGGATTTTTTTTTTCATTGAAGAAAGCGAAGAGAAATTCCTGGTGGAGGAAATCAAGTGCTCATGTCAAATATGCCGGCTGTCTGCCCACGCACAATCAGGCTGAGAGGGAGGGCAGCAGGTATAATCAGACAGCCAGGCGGCCGTACTGTATGCAAACGAGCCTGCATCTGGCAAAAAACTGCGTAGGTTACTGAAGTATCTTGGGTCTAATCCATATGCATGTCGGTCAGAAGAACAACAACAGCATGCCCTTTGGATCACGGAGGGGCACACCGATGCAGCCAGATCGCGCCTCACATTGAGCTAGGGGGTTGGTTGGTGGTGGCGACTGACTGAGGCTCCCTGTCAGAAGGCTAATCCCTGACACCGACAGATTTAGCTTGGGCTCCTAATCAAGCTTTCATCTCCATCCGTGGCTGATGTCATCCATTGAGCACTGACGCTGGTAACCGAGTTATGTTAAGAGCAAATAGCTTCACACCTGCGGGTCGGTAATAGTGAACAGACAGCCCTCAAACTGGAGACAGAAGAAGACTTAGCGTATTTAAACATCAATGAGCAAGTGAGGCGGTCCTTCTTCGACTCCTTCCAGCGACGGTAAATTGCGAGCGAAGAATCTGGAGCAGGTCAATGTCCAAATTTGTGGCCCTGTCAAATGCCAGTGGGGTGTGTTTGCTGAAGAGGAGATCTGAGATAGCTTCAAAGCCCTGATCAACCCACCCCTCCCGGGGGCAGGGACGCTTTGGGGGCTGTCTGCATGCGGACACCCAGCTCACTATGCGTGATTACTCTTCAAGCCTTTCCCAAGCACAGTTAGGCCTTGGCCCCGAGCACAGCAACACATGGCAGTCCAATATTGTATGGAATGACTTGTGTTTGCTGGTGTGTGCACCTATGTGTGCCTGGTGTGTCTCATACGTGCATGGGCATCTATGCATATGTATATGATGTATTTTCCTCGATTACGTTTCTCACACTGCTTTAGCCTACTTGTATCTAGGCAGGCTAGCTGTACTATACACCCGGACAGGGCCTGCTATCTGTGTGTGTATGCATGTGTGGCTTTTTGGCTGCATGTGTGTGTGGCGTGCGCGTGTCTGCGTGCTACACACACAGTAAGTCAGCAGCGCTGCCCTTTATCCTGTGTCCCCGCTGGACAGACCACACTGGGATCAAAGACCCTTTGAAGATCAGTACTTCTGGTAACACGTAGAATGCCAACTGCACCCCAGAGAATGTGTTAAAAAAAAGTGCTTACATCTTGCCAAAGGTCTTTTCAAATGTATATGGCAGTAGCATTTGTACAAAAAGCGAGACCGTCGATGTTTTCGATTCCACTACATCTCTGGCACTCTTCCCACTGTGACAGGCCTTTCTACCCAATCTTGCCTATACTGTAGGGGGCTATGGGGCTTTTGCCGATATGCCTGTGTTAGTGTGTGTGTGTGTGTGTGTGTGGGGGGGGGGTCTTATAGGCCTAGGCCTACTATAGGTGTGTGCAGTCATGCGAGCTAGGTGCCTCTACATACGTTGCATGGCTCGACTAAATACTCCTTTCCGTCCTTTGTGCCATCATTTGTTAAGAGACGGAGCGGTGATTAATTTCCATGTCAGGTCCAGGGTTGATTGGACAAGCCTCTGGGGAGAGACCGATTGATTGGTCGCTTCCTCCTCCTCCTCCCTTCTGCAGGGGCGTCCCACAGTGGCGGCGGGAGAGCTGACGGGTGAGACAGAACACGTGGTTTGTGCTCTCTCTCCCCCTCACTCTCTCTGGAGGTCTGCAGTAAATGAATACAAATCAGGGCCGTCTCTTCCTGTGCTTGCAGCTAGGGACACCCGGCCGGGCGTCCTCGATTCCAAGACAAATAATCGAGAAGAGTGTGTCCCTATTCTGGGTGGGTGGTACCTTTATATAGCAGATCAACAAGATCTGCTACCTCACAGCATGTTACTTGAAGGCAGACAAAGAAATTGGTCCAAGTACATGCAGTGACAACTGCATGTACTCAAAGGGCAACTATGGACGCCTGCAATTTGAAACTGGGCTCCGTGGAAAAAATATGATTCCCCCACTCTCCCGCTCCATATGATCTGCTGCTTCGGACTTTATGGAAGTGATTATTCATATCTAAATGTCGAAATGAAGAATGTTGCTGCCATTGTAAACAAGCGTAGTCTTTAGGCTACTGTTTCAAAAAAATCTATATATAAAAAACCTCTGAGCTGGCATGAACTACATTCATTTGCAAGATGCGTATAGTCGATTGATTCCATAAAATAGGTGTGACCCACACAACACCCAGCATCTGTTTGTTGTTTCCAAATAAGGGACGATTCTGGATTTCAAGGTACAACCCTAGGAGACAGAACAGAAGACATTTAGTCTCTCTCTCTCTCTCTCTCTCTCTCTCTCTCTCTCTCTAGAGATCAGCAGTAAATTAATACAAATCAGAGCCCTGTGCCTCTGCATGCCTCCTTGCGGCTCACCTTCCCCCTAGGAAGGAAAGGAGAGGAGGGAGGACACTGCAGCAGGTGCAACCTGAGTGGGGAGCCGTTTGGAAAGGAGACGATTGGAACATGAGTGCGCTTGTGGTGGATGTGTGTGTGCTCAGTGTGTAACTGTACGCAATAACATCTTTGGTGATTCTTTATCCATTTGTAATTTTGTGAATGCACAAATGTAGGCTACACACAATCAGAGTAAAAGTGTGTGTGTGTGTGTGTGTGTGTGTGTGTGTGTGTGTGTGTGTGTGTGTGTGTGTGTGTGTGTGTGTGTGTGTGTGTGTGTGTGTGTGTGTGTGTGTGTGTGCATGGATTACATCCATACACATGATTACATCATGGAAAACTGTTAAAAGAATGAAACTGTAAAACATCCATAGTGCTCCATCCCTCCCATTTTGACTTTTGCGTGCCTGCATGGTGTATGCAGCAACCTTAATCTGTCAACAGCTGGTCAGACCTATAAATGTGGAGGTTCCATCTGACCAGTACTGATTCATATGATGTACTGTATGTCCCTACAGACAGGTGTTCACATATTTATGATGGAAGTTATTCATTTTATTTCTATTTTTTATCTTTATGTTAAAGCTAGGATTAAAGTTAATGTTCAATATCATGTAAGTGTGTGTGTGTGTGTGTGTGTGTGTGTGTGTGTGTGTGTGTGTGTGTGTGTGTGTGTGTGTGTGTGTGTGTGTGTGTGTGTGTGTGTGTGTGTGTGTGTGTGTGTGTGTGTGTGAAGAGAGAGAGGGGGGGCGTGAACAACTGTGCTCTTAGAGAGCATATTCTGTCTGTATTGTATTCACCATTGAGAAGGAGGGAGGGTAACTACCAGTGAGTGGTGGGGACAGAGTGACCCCTTCTGGTCTGCTACCTCTACGGTGTTGCCAGTACTCCTGTGTTATCTGGGAATGACGTCACACACACTATAGGGTTCTCTCAGAAATCTCACAGGAGGATAAAACCATAAAACCATGACATCTCATCACGTCTAAAACCCAAAATGTTGAAGCTAACAGTGTACTCCTTTCAAAGATAGTCTGGAGGGGAAAAAAAGGAAAAAAGATAAACAGTAATGGACCACATAGGATGGTAAGACCTAATGGAACATCAAACATTATCAACAATAAAGGAGAAATCCACACCAAAACACATTGGGCAGCCATCTAAATTGATCCCTGAGGCATTATACAAATTCTATAGGTTATAGTCATAGATGTTCTACATTTACCCCAGAGGTCCTTTGCCCACCCTACAGCTTGCATTTCCACAGGTTGTCTTTATTCTAATGCAAGTATTTTAGCAGCTCCAAACTGTTTTTTCCCCGCACATCATATTTGAATACTTTCTTATTCAAATATGATGTGCGGGAAAAAACAGTTTGGAGCTGCTAAAATACTTGCATTAGAATGAAGGCAACCTGCAGCAATGCAGGTAGTGGGAGGAGATCAAGAGGACCTAAGGGGCTAGATGTAGAACAGGGGACATCTATGACAAAAATCATATGATGTCACAGCGATTAAGGTAGATGGATGCCAAATGTGTTTTGGTATGGATTTCTCCTTTAGCTTCTTTCCATCACTTTACTACAGTAAATGTGATACAACCACAATTCTTTTGGAACGGGTTCTGTAATGTGGGGCTATCCAGTTTCTAACATGAGATCTTATGTGCGCATTAGCCTATATCAATGTGTGTGCATTGGCCTATACCTTAGTTTCAACAGATGTAATGAGTGGGACAGTCCTTATTAGCTGTGTAGATCTTGTTTCATTCCTCAATTAACAGGACATTGTGCTACAGTATGTCATTGTATGTTTATAATTCTGTCTATTTCTGAATAGGTCTATGTGAGACCTTATTTACAGTTCCATGCCCTGCATTAGTGAGAGTATATGTACAGTACAGAAAGCAATACCATATAGGTCAAGTGATATATTCCAGTCAACACATTGGTGTAAATATGGGATTTTGCTGTGTGCCTCCATGTACTGTATATCCATGTTCCATAATTACTTGTGCCATATCGATTCAAATGAGCTCTATTTTCCAGGCCTGACAAATGGGCCACTCAGCGAACATGATAGCACACACACAGCTTACTTATGGTTCTGTCATTTATAACACTTTTATGTAATCAATGTGCTGGGAAAGGGACCGCACGTGAGAGTAGAGGCGCTGGAGCGAAGCAAAATGTGTTTTAAAGGATGCTCTGTTTGATCAGCCACAGCGGCAAGGCTTTTATATCCAGCAGATCATAAGGGTTTCCTTGTATGTAGGTCACTCTGTCTCTTTGCCTGTTCCCGTGCAGTTGTTTCAAAGTGCTGCCTCATGTGAAACTTTTTTCGGAGTTCTGGGTTAGCAAACAGACTCGCTGACCAGGAGTGGGTTGCTGAGAGATGCTTTCTTCTCTCCTCTGCTCCTCCTCTCTCTCTCTCTGTCTCCCATCATCCACAGCATGTTGTGCAGTGAAACGGTTCATTGTTATGTACGCTGCATGTGTCTATGAGCTCAGTGAACTCCCAGATGTACAGCTCACGCTTGTGTAACGGTGCAGTTTAGTGTGGGTGAGAAGTGCACAGTATTAAACTTTTGATTGTTTATAAATCAATCAGTGAATCAATCAGTGCTACAAGGGGATAAAGAGTCAAGACATAGCCTACTCTATATCCATACACATAGGCCTACTGTATATTGTATAGTCACTATACAATATACAGTGATACAGTGATGCGAACATACACTATACTTAGGTTTTACATGTACATGTAAAACCTAAAGATGTATTGTTTCTTCTTTTTAAGCACAGATCTGTTTTAATTGTCTAGGCTTAATGGCGTTCATGACCATGCACTTGCTGTAGTAGCAACCTATCTTTCTCATTGGCTGCATAGTCACAAGCTATATCGTCCTGATAGGATGTCTCATCTCTAGGCAACCAGACACTATTTGACTCTAGCTCGATCAGCCAATGGGATAGCATTGCGGGCAGCAACAACCCACTAGTTCCGTGCAACAATGTTATTTGACCATGTGATAATGTCAACTTTCAATTACAATGCGTAAGCTAACCCAGGTAAAGTCATGCAAAGCAGACATACAGTACAAGGTTGTGTCCTGGCTAGTGGCTGCACAATGTAGTGAAACCACGGCGGCAGATTCTATTTTTTAAATCTTGCACACACCAAGTACATGGCACCTGTTCTGTCTGACTGCAAATCCTCCCTGCAGGCTATTTTTCCTCTGCCTTGGCCCGTGAAACGTGCCTGCCCAGGGGACAGAAATGTGCCCCGACCACCACTAATCAGCTCTCAATCGACGAGCCCCTTCAGCAGATTCACGCAGTAACAGTGTTGCTTCAGACAAACCCTGGAGGCTAATCGCCATGAGGCTGCAAAGAGCAGGAGATATCTGTGGCGAAAAGTGGAGCACCAGATGTTTTGTGAAGGGTTTTTGGTAATAGTTTTCCCTGATACATACACCGGACATGCACACAAACGCACGCATGCACACACACACACACACACACACACACAACACACACACACACACACACACACACACACACACACACACACACACACACACACACACACACACACACATATAACTTTGTTAATTGTACCTTCTGGGGAAGAAATCAAAGTAAATGAGAGTGGAGGAAATCTATTCTCTCTCTCTCTCTCTTTGTGTGCGAGTGTTTGTGTGCACGTGCGTGTAACAGACAGACAGACAGACAGACAGACAAAGGACAAAGACACAATGAGAGGCCCAAAGGAGGAAAGCCCTGGATTGCCTCAGCAGGCAGTGTTTTAGTGATGGCCGCCTCGCGTGTGCGTCAATGACACTACAGTGTGAGAATAGAGCCCTGGGCCAGCAACACACATGGAACAGTCTGCTGCTGTTCACACTCGGCTGCGCACGGTGGAATCCGGAGTGTTCATTTAACTACGAGAGTGTGACAGCGGACCCCTAAGGGACACAGAGTTAAATTGACTGTGTATGATTCATTCTTTCAAGTAACACCACACCAGGTTTCATCCCACCATGTGGGGCAACTCGATAATGTTGTCAGGTGTGTATCATCGTCGTCGATTTGCAAGCATCAGCTGCAAAGAGGGAAATCTCATAGCTCACTGCCAAGTTAGAGAACACAGCCACAGTTGTTCTCTGACATTTCTCATGGGCATTGTTGCGCCACACCGCAATTCACAGCAGTGCTGTTATGCAGATGATTCTTTTTGTTTAGTCTGTTCAGTGAGAGAGATGCAATCCCCAGAGTCATATCCGGTTTGTAAAAAATATATATAGCAGAGGGCATCTGTAAAGTTGACCAAAAGGACAATGCTCCAAAAACGGTCAGCGATGCTTTTGCTTTTATTTCCCCTGACTCCAACCAAGTGCAGGTAGTAGATTGAAGAGTGAAAAAAAAAAATCCAACAGCAAAGTAATACTTGCCAAAAACAAACAACAAAAAATGCACTAGTCTATATGCCCTGGGCTGTCAGAACGCCTGCTCTGCTGGCAAACTCCCTTTTATACCGTAAGAGAGGATCCTACACACACAGAGAGAAGTCAGCTGATCTACAAGCTCAAACACATATCAAACGAAGATGAATAATGAACCAATCGCATGTATGTTCCATTCTAAACTAAACATAATTTGGATTTGCATTCATTTCATTCCTCGTCCTACTCCTCGACAGTACTTGGCACCTTCTCCCACTTCTTAAGCCGAATGGTTGAGGGATTGAGTCCTGCTCTGTTTTGGCAGTTCAGATGCAGACAGAAGAGTGTCCACACTGCAAAGGCCATGCAGGTGACGACGCGCGCGTGCGTGCGTGCGTGCGTGCGTGTGTGCGCGCTTTGAGTATTAGAGCAGCATCCACTCTTATTATCTCAGACTGCGAGTGTCAAAGGACACTCCATAAGTCCACTATACAAACAGCTCACACCTTTAATACAGCAAGTGAAAATGTACATTAAATATTTAAAATGATATGGCTTGGAAGTGTTGGTGCCTACCCATGAGGAGAGGTGAGAATATGAGGTCATATAAGAGCATTACTCATATCTAGACAATGGCAGTATTGGGGAGTGCTGACTGACTTCTACAATCCGTCGTATGAGAGTGTTGCATGCCTAAAATAGCCATTTTCAACACACAACCCCATCATACAGTGGAATATAATGCAGTGGAGGAGAAAGCCTCAAGGATGCCTCCTTGGCAGATGGGCTTGTTTTAGCAGGGGCAATTAGGGCAGCTATAATCCTCCATCTGCTTTCCTCCAGGTCTGCCCCACCAGCCAAACACAAATCTGCCCCCCAAAAAACCCAGACAAGTGGAGCCAACATGGGCACCTACTGTAGCAAGAAAAGCCCTGACGGAGCACAATGGCACCAAACAAACAAGCTCTGTCAGCCGTTTTCCCTTTAACTGAACCCCCTGACTGCTCCCCATCCTGTCCCAGGCCGCTGCTGGTCCAACTCCCTCGCAGGGCTCTCCCCTCATTGTTTTAGATACACAGATCTTCACTGATCCCAAGGGGATAGTCAGGCAGCAGCACAGCACAGATATAGGCCTGCAGCGGATAAGAGTGGAAGGATGCAAAATAATAGCCCAATTAAAAATAATATCAAATAAAAAAAACTGCTAATGCAATTAATTATTTATTAGAAATTTCAGGGATTTTTTGTCTGTTCCAACCAGTGTTGGGCAGTAACTAATTTTAGATTACATATTACTGTAATATTATTACTTTTGCTCCAAAAAGTAAAGTAACGAGATTACTCTGCAAAAATGGGTAATAAGTAACGCATTACTTTGCAAGTAACGCCAAGTTACTTTTTTAAAATGAGCTTGTTGTTGCATGCAAAAATAGAACAGATGTACAAGCTATTGACAGGTACTGTAACAACAGAGATGTGCAGTAGATTGTAGATCCAGTCCACACACTGCATCCTGCGCAGTTATGTACACTACAAATCGCATTGCTGCTTTATTTTATAATAAATAGATTATGTTGTACTCCTCTAATTTTTCAAAAGCGGTGTTGAGAACTTGGGAAAGTAATAACGTAATATGTAATATATTACTCTTCAAATCCAGTAATAAGTAAAGTAATGATATTACTTTGTCTAAGGGGTAACGAGTAAAGTAAAGAAGTTACTTTCCTAAGTAATATAGACCAACACTGGTTCCAACACACAATCTGGGACTATACAATTTTTTCTCCTTTTCCATTCAGTATTTTTGTCAGAAACACTGCAGGTGAAGTACAAACTACAGAGATTATATACAGTATACTGTATATTAGGGCTAATGATTAAATATATATTTATCAAAACAGGTGATCTACAAGCTTGTCGATCCCTCCAGCTATACTCTATGGCTCTGGTTTTCAATGAGAAAAAATTATACACTATATATTTTTTAAACATCATATAATCAGACATAATATGCATTGTCCAATTGAGGCGACTGGTATGTATGCATATTATATCATTTCAAGACATGCAGTGCGGTCCAGCCAGATGTGAGCGTGTTAATTGTCTCATGGTGAACAGAGCAGGGCTGCAGATGTGTCCAAAGCAGAGAAGATGGAAGCGTGTCCTCCTCTCATTGATGCTTCAAAGCATGTCCGCTCATCCTGATGACAGCCACAGACAGTTCTTTTAGAATGCTGGACCCCAGCACTGACTGAACATGACATTAAAAGTCATTTGTGGAGCGGAATGACTTATGATGAGGTGTCATCCACTCAGCATGTTCCAGAATTGCAGAGGCAAAAAAAAGAAAGACCGGAAGAAAAGGAAAGAAAAGCAGAAAAAGAATATTCTCCTGTGGTCCAGAGCATGAGCCCATTTGCTGAACATCACATGAAAGTAGACTAAATACATTAGAGGTAAATGGGTATTCAATGATGTGAAAAGGTTGTCGTGTTTCCTTCGCTTTGAACACCTGTATGGAATAATTGTTGTCATAAATCAGTATTTATTCAAGGCATGTTTGGAAGCTGCTTAGCACAGAAGCACTAACAATTCCATAAAAAACTATGCAACATAATGCAATACTTGTTGGGTTGTTTATTACTTTTCACCAGCAATAAATCTCACAAATTTGTTGCCTGGAAAGTTAGCGTGGAGGGTACAGCTATTCCATTGCATGGGGAGAAAGAGACTGCTATTTCTTCATGCAAATACAAATAAAAACAACTAAATCATGTGTCTTTACAGGCCCAGCCTTTGTCTCCTCATAACACCAGGTCATTGTTAGTTTCTTGTGGTTCTGGAGTGATCTCCCGACTGGGATGTCGGGGGTTCAATCCCCAGCCAAGCAATAACAACAACCATAAAATGGTATCCAGCGCCTCCCTGCTTTGGACTCATCAAGGGATTGGGGGACTATAATATACCGTCATGTCTATTTCTACTATTGCCACAGTATAAAAAGGGCTTAAAGTTTCATTTAGAAAGACAAAACAATGACCTCCCTTAAAGTCTTTCTTTATTATTGCACACAGCACGACTGAGCTACATTTTGGAGAGCTGTTCCAAAACGGTCACAACTGTTCCAAAACGGTCGCAACCGTGGTCACAGTCCAGAATGATTTCGCCCCTCCTGACATTTTGACTGTGAAAAAAATGTTGAGTCAGTATTTTTATCCATGAACCTGAAGACCTGGTCCCTGGTCTGAAACCGCATATAGCATGAACAACTAAGGCCATTTCAAGGCTATAGCTTACACTGTGAGGACCTGGAGCGTACAACAAACAACTTACTGTCCTCATCATTCATGTAGGGGTCTTTGGTGGTTATTAATACTCCACAGCTGGCAAAGGGACAGTGGAAGGAGCTGCTATATCCTGCTCTGAAGCCAAATCCATTCTGAGGTCAAGGGATCGGTTTGAGGGGACATTTCCAGAGCGTATTCCTCCTTCACAGACAGGAAATGAACTTGAGAACCCCTTTAGTGAACACCCAGGGAAATCTGTGTGTCTGCGGTGTCCCCGAGGGGTCACGCAGCGGGCGAGAACCCCTCTGGTTGAACTGAAACTCCTTCCTGGATATTGCTTTGTTTTCGTTAGCATATAGTTTGGGACTGTGCATATGTCATTGGCCTTCATTTGTAACAAAAGGGAAACAGCTCCTTAGTTGAAAAACAGCTAGAAACCATTTCTGGTGGAAACAGGCACATGCACACACACACACACACACACACACACACACACACACACACACAACACACACACACACACACACACACACACACACACCCCCACACACACACACACACACACACACACACACACACACAACACACACACACGCGTGCACACGCACGCACTAGCCTAATTATTCTAGCTAAATCTAATTAATTTCCGCATCCAGACGAGGTTGTATCTGATGGGGTATTATCAAGAATAGTACTCGGGAGGAATGGGCAAAACTTGGCATTTTCTATTTTGCCTATTCCTCCCTCACACACATTTATGCTTAAAGTACACGTGCAAATTCAGCTGATACCGCTGGAATCGGAATCAGAAATTCTCCGGCATTAATGAACTGTCAGCGCCCCAGCGAACATCTTGTAATTAGTGATAAGGGAAATAGCATGTGAACAATAGACCCAGGGAGTCATGGCGACGTTTGCCCTGACTCACTGGCGTTGCCATGGCACTGAAGCATCTGCTCCCTGCGTTTATACACGTGGCATTTCACCGCCTGGGTAGTGTTGGTTGGTGTTACTCACATCCTCTCTGGGTGTGTGATGTGCCAGTCCAGCCTCCAGTGGACGGGAGTCTGGTGGTGCATGGCCTCATATCACCACCACTGTGCCATCTGCGGGCATCGAGAACCAGAGCAAAAACCTGGCGGGTGGATCTGTCAGTGGGCAGCATCCAGCAGGGGAGGCAAGGTGAAAAATAACCTTCTGATGTGCCGTTTCAAAGGCGCCTGAAGACACAATAATAAAGATGAACCCTTCTTTAGCAAAACGGTGTGAAATTCCCAATTTAAACTCTGAGGGCCCTATTTTGAGTTTCTTAAGTATCAGGTCTTATGATACAAACTTGGAGGTGTGGCTGTTTGACCATTTAAAACAGCCAAACAGCTTTGCCACACCTCCAAGTTTGGATTTAAGTCATGATAAGACCTGATACTTACAAAGAAACTCAAAATAGGGCCCTCACTTAAAATGACCAACTGCCAATACAATGTTACACAACAATACAGATGAATACAGTACATTGAATATTGCTTGATGGTTCAAGAGTTTAATATTTCTGTCAAAGCAATCACGGTGTGAAACATGACCGAAACTATATGACCTTTAGCATCAATGTTCTACGTTGTACTTTTTTTTTGCTTTTTTTAAGAAATCAAGCCTAGTTGTACAGTACCTCTCACAATCCCATGTCATTCATTCCGTCATAGTAGATATACGCACAAAACAATAGGTATTGGTGCTGGCAGCACCTGAAGGCCATAAGCTCAATACTAAAAGACAGACAGGTGCCCTGTTAGAGGAATCCACAGCCACCCCATGGCTATGCCAAAAATAGCAGCGCCTCCTTTTTCTTGCTCCCATCAGTGATGTGGTTGACTGCCTCGCCATAAGCAATTACCACTCCAATTGGGCTTAACAAGGCTGAGAGGGAGGCAAGTCTGGGGGGGGGGAGGGTACTATTTATGGATCTTTTAGAAAGGCACCTGATGCAGCTCCATCAGAATGGTACAGTTCCGAGGCTGAAATGATGCTGCTCATCCTCACCAATTCTCCTCCATCATTTCGTCTATATTGTATGCAGCTATACACAGTGCATCTAAACGTATGACACTGCACTGCGAAATCTTGAGTTTACCTCTGAGAGTGTACAAAAACACTGATGGATTTACCATGTGTGATTTGTGACCGAAAACTAAGGCTGTCAAAAATAACAAGTTAATGACATTAATTACTTTTGTTCATTAATCTGATTAAAAGCAATTAACTCATGTGCACACTGACTCAACCCACTGAGCATTCTCTCAATGAAAAAACAAAAACAAACAACAAATAAAAATCAGACATAAAGCTATGTGTCTCCCTGTAACCAGAGCCATAGAGTATAGCGTGTGGAATCTACTGGTACAAACATTGGGGGCTTGTAGATCACCACCTTAAAGAAATAGTTATTTTTTCCCAGATTCTTTCTCTTTTTTTAAGAGAAAGATCCTGTACAGGAAAACATGGCATACAGTATTTGGGAAATACTTTGAATGGTGATTATCATCCATCAAACTTCAAACTTCTTACACCAAATCCTCCCGTTTCAAGCTGAATTTCAGCTTCCCAATTATGTAAACTCAAATGGATGTCATTCCATACGGGTCAACATGTCCATATACTGACTGACATCCATCATTGTTCATCACAGATGATGTCATATGGCAGCTTCAGCATGGATAGCCATTGACTTGATAGATATCTCCATTGGCAGCAACACCCCGGGGCTAATGGAAATGAATGACAGCAGCACATGCACACAATAACGTCTCTGCAGCTCTCTATGCTATCTGTCAAGGTTTAGCCAGAAGCAGACTCCTCCTCTACCTCAGTCCTATAGGATTCACCGTGGCACAGTATATACAGTATCCATCGCATGACTGTGATTTTAGATTCATGATTTCAGCAAAAAAAAAAAAAATGGATGGGGAGAATATTGACAAAATGCATAATGCATCTGTCAAGGGGGTGTAAAACACAAGCTTGAGAGCTTGTTTCCTTTGTGATGTGTAAAAGACAACATGCATGTTTGTATAGAAAGGGGAAACTTTAGTGTTGTGTTTATCTTGCAAATGTCACCTCTGTCATGGGTCATAGGTCCATTTGGTTACCAAGGACCACCTGTAACCATCCCAAGGACCAATGGTTGAAATCTATTCTACAGTATACTGCAGGTACAATAGAATAATTTGAAACAATAAATGATACCAACCAGGGGTGTAGTGGAGGGGGACGCGGGGGGACGGCGTCCCCCCACTTCTCACATCTAAAATATTTTTGGGGCAAAAGTAGGCCTATGTTTTTTGTCTTGTCATTTACTTTCATGGATACAATTGTAAACAATGCAGTGTAAACAATCTTATGCTATACTTGTTTTAATAGCGTGTCTGTGTGTGTTGCGCAGGTGCACACAAATGCAAGTGTGCATGCCTGTGTCTTAAAGGAGAATTTCGCTCATTTTCAATATGTTACTCTGCATTCATGTGTGGACATGAAAAAAGTTCCCCCAGTATCCTCGAAATGGAGGTCTGAAAAAACATTAGCATAGTGAAATACATCTTGATGACATCATCAAGATGTGTTTCACCATGTTAATGAGTTTCCTTTTTTCTGAGAGTGTACAAATGGAACCAAATGGACCCGCTAGCGTCCATTTGGTTCACATTTATACACTCTCAGAAAAAAATGAAAATGGGTGGAATTCCCCTTTAAGGCGTCCCCCCACGTGTATTAAGGCGTCCCCCCACTTCTAAAAGTACCACTACAACACTGATACCAACCAATAGAAGAGTCCGTGGTAGAGGGGTGTGAAGACAAATGGCGAGGCTCCATAAGGACAGTGAATGGAAAGAGGATGGGAACCATACAGACTTTTGAACTTGGCTGAATGGCTGAGGAGAACAATGGGAGCAAAACATCAAAACAGAGGTGCATTATTGCCAACAGGAATTGTCTTTTTTCCATTTATGCTCTTATTCTACAGAATTCATTCATGCATCACTGCGATTTCGGCTCTCAGTAAATTAATGCTTTATGTGGCGTAAAGATTTAGATCATCTTGTCCCCACATGTCTTTGCCTTTAAAACAACATACTGTATGAAACCACATCTACGATTTATAGTTTAGGTGCAGCTGACTGACTGACTGTTAACCCCCACTCTCTGTTCTTTTTCATGGCGAAGGGCGATGATTGTGTGTAATCCTGACGTGTTCCAGCTTGTACATCTTCATTAATTAAAATAATTCACAACCCTATCCTATATAAAGGTTGGTTAATGGGGAATGTGATGGGTTGGGTGACTGTGCGGGGTGGATGGGGCACTTCACGCATGTCACTATGTCTCAGCCATCCTTATACATCCAAATGAAGTTGAGCAGTTGAGTCGAGTATTTTGGACCGGCGCGGGGACCACCAGTGGTCCTTGAGAGAGTTCCAAGTTAAATATGGAAAGTTTGTTAACCAGATGTAACTCTTTGAGAGTGTATAAATGAAACCAAATGGACCCTTGCGGGTCCATTTGGTTTCATTTTTACACTCTCAAGAGTTAAAATATTCATCATCTAAATTAGCCCAAAGTCTACACATTCAATCAGAAAATGTAAGAGAATGGTCATTTTTTTTATCCTGTTTTGTTTCCCCAATCCAGCCTGCAGGAATTGTGGACAAAAACAAAAAATATCTTGAAGAATGTTTGGGGATCTGTGGGGCTAAAATGTCATCAAATGGTGATCCGTAAATAGTGGGCCCTGGTGTCAAAATGGTTGGTCTTACTCTTACTTTTATCTTGAAATTAAATTAATATTACGCCGACTTTAGTTCAGCCTTTAGTCTTGGCCCTCCACGATATTTTATGTATCTCATTTGGCCCCTTGGGAAAAATAATTGCCCACCACTGTATTAGACGTTTGATGACATCAGGCAGAGGCTCTGTAGATCTAGTCGTCGAGGACTGCTGACCCAACAGATACAGTATGGCCCTCATATGGGCATGCCATAAACTGATGGCATCAGGGATCATAATATAGGCATAAAAGGGCCACGTTTGGGGGAATGTTAATTAACCATGGCCCATTAAGTATGTTCAATAAAGTGATGGTGTAGATTAAAGCGGATTGTTCCAAGCAATAAAGGGATTGTTGTTGATTACAATTCAACACATTATCATTTTACAAGTGAGACTTAGTCCGTCAGCAGTCTCAGTACTTCAATAGAGCACAGCCAATAACCTCAACACATCAAAATCAATATGATTCTGTACAAATTGGATTTTGGTTAGACCATGGACATCATGGTTTATTGCAAGTTCTCCCATAAAATGCTCACTACTCACATTCGGTGTCTTTCACACGTGACTCTCGTTCACCATGCCAGCTACACATTGCATTTCATTTCACACACCACCAACTGCCAGAAGCTCACACTGTATTGTATTTGCAACGTATTCAAAATCCTGCTTTTAGCATGCCGGGCACACGATTTGGACAGCTCTTTCTGTGAAATACCAGTTACAGTGGCATTTAGCCATGTGTGGTGAGTGTAAGCACGGATGGCATCTCCCTCTACTTGCCAGGTCTGTGGAGTGAGTCATCAGAGGAACTATAGTAATACCTGATTCATACCACATTGTCAAGAAAAAGTCAGATCTACAAGCTCACAAACAAATGTCAGATCTACAAGCTCACCACCTGTGGCATTGTGATGCATTGTGAGC
The DNA here is from genome assembly GCA_039105355.1 of Benthosema pterotum. Taxonomy (NCBI): domain Eukaryota; kingdom Metazoa; phylum Chordata; class Actinopteri; order Myctophiformes; family Myctophidae; genus Benthosema; species Benthosema pterotum. The sequence goes on from CM076974.1 coordinate 41,260,703, forward strand.
TTGAAGATAGTAGAATGATGGAGTATACCGTAAATTAACCAGTATACTTTCAAAGTGGGATTTGGTGACCAAAAGGAATGAACCCATAATGTTCAATTTTGCTCCATTTGTATACACTCTCAGTGTTATGGGGGTCCTTTGAAGTGAAAATGTTTGAGAACCCTTGGTATAGATGTATCAGGAAATAAATTGAAAATGAAGTGACTGTTTACAAAGGTCAGCCGAGGAGGTCCTGCCACACCTATAAAAAATAGCATCTCCCCAGTTCCCACAATGGGAATGTAATAGGAGGTGACATTTTCAAAATGTGAAAACGTGGCCTTTTCGGATAACACTTGATCATTCATCATTCACCGATTGCTCAGGTAACATCTCTGAATCTGGAGCCCATCATATTTTTGACAGTCAATAGAGAATAGTATTTATGGCATGATTTGGCCCCTCTAGACCATTGCTGTCAACATGATGTCCCAGGAGGCTATGCTACTTCTTAAATATTGTTTCCGTTTTGTTTTTTCTATTTTTAAGACATTACTGAAAAAAATGTTAGATTTTGTGATTAATTCTAAAGAGTTTTTGCTTTTTTGTGAATATATATATTTTGAAATAATAATTAAAACCAAAATGTAGGAAATAATAACAATAACAATGTGTGACCCACAAATGTGTCCCAACCTACTGGTGGTATATAGGCAGTAGTATTATTCTGTACTAACTGTAGTCTAACAATATAATTCCCTCTGGTCCAGTGATAACAACCTCCTGGAGGTATCCAAGACAAACCACTGAACCTGCATGGGGCGACAGCATGTCCCCACCCTCTGGAATGCACTCCCAAATGCATCAGAGATGTCCCCTCCCTCCTTACCTTCCAAACCACCCTGAAAAAAAAAAAAAAACATCTGTTCACAATTGCCTTTTAGAGTTGACCTTGCATCAACTCTTATATAGTGTTTTATTGCTGCTTTTGTCTTTTTGACTTGCGGCGCATGACACACACACACACACGCACGCACACACACACACACGCACGCACGCACGCACGCACGCACTGGTCCCACCGGGAATTATATATTCATATTGGAGGTCCTTGACATGAAAATGTGTGAGAACAACTGCTCCAGACCAAGTGGGCTACAGTGAAATATGCCTCGCCATCTGTCTCCTCACAGCAAACCATGGGATGTTGAGCATCTCTTATATGCTATATTTAGTACAGAGATGCCTTTAGGGATGCTTACTGGCCTCTGGAAATCTGAAGCAAAAAGTTGTATAGGGCTTTATTTTGGTATAGTAAAGCAAGTTCCAGTAAAGCAATATTCAGCATTTTGCAAGTAGTTCACGTGTGAAGTATTTTTGGACAACCAAAGAAATAACCCAAGTAAGCAAGCTCTAATTCACTATACCTCCCATCCTGCAGTTCTTGCAGACCAGGGAGAGAGTAAGACAGATGTACTGTGATGATACCCCCCCAGACCCTGGACAGCAGGGGCGGATATAGGCATGGGGGGGCAATGCCCCCCTAAATACCCAATCTGCCTCCCCAAACACGATGCCATGCAAAACAACCCAAGATATTTCAAATTAAAGTGCTTATATTTAAAATGATTTGAAACACGACTACTGCTACTAACTAACTACAGCTGTGTCACCACTAAACCAACAGCATTTCATCATTGAAAACAGAAAACTCTCTGAGTCAGACCTTTAGCTTTATTCATGCAGCGTGTCTGTTGCAACTTCAACAACAACTGATGTTATTATTGATGCTTTACTTGACTAATAAAAGTCCTGTAACTGAAAATGGTATGGGTGGGTTCTCTTTCACCCCCAAATGGGACATGTTACATCCGCCCCTGCTGGACAGAAGGTTGGGGATGGAAAAATCATCCTGTGTGGGTTCAAAAGGCCCTCACTTTTAGTGGAAGAGGATGACGATACATGGAATGAATGTCAAAAAAGAAAGGTCTGGCTCAGTGACTATTTTTCAAGCTCTCTGTCCCCATGGAGTTGGTCGGACTGGAGAATGCGTAGGAGGCAAGTGACATTTCGAGTGATTTGTGATGATACCCGTGTCCAGCGGTGTATCGTACTTACAAAGATATAGCATGCGGTGCGTAGCATGCTTTGCACGTTGTAGTATAGACCCCAGAGAACCATGCACGCATGCATTTGGCGTACCCAAGTTGTTTCATCATCCGACAAATCTCTGTATAAGGTCATCAGTCACTAAGAAAAACACCTTTCCGGGTCCATACTGTACAGCAAAACACATCAAAAGCACAGAGCAAAGGTTGTTTGTCATCTAGTATAGCATAGGCCTATCGCATATTGAACCCTGAATGCCACAATGCTTGGAACACCGACAGTACTGCAGTGTCATGGATGTTTGTTCATGCAGATGTGGACAAAATGACATGCACATGTGGGCATTTTCATTTTCAATGAATTTAAAGATGGAGTGCCATGAATTTTTTCTACCCTAAAACATGATCATCAGGTATTAATGTTATATGAAAAGTAAGATTTTTTCCCAAAAAGTGTACAGTGTATGTTAAACTGTCATTTTTATGATTCCACCCAGGCAGTTCATTAAGTATGCCTGGTTTGCCTGGTGGGTGGTGATGGGTGGAGATCCACCTGAACTGAAGCCACGCCCACAGCTTTAGTTGTATGATAAAGGGGGAGGAGTTAGGGGAGGGGCTGAGCAAGTGATGTCACTATATTGAAGTTTTTTTCATTGGCACATTTGACTGGAAAGGTTCAGCCCCCAGGAAGAAACCCTAAATACAAAGGGAAGACATCATTGCACATACAAAACACACAAAGGGGTCTATTTACATACTGTCACCTCTTAAACATGTACAAAATTGGAAAAAAATACAAAAATCACGGCACCCCCTCTTTAACAATTTAAACCTATACTGTATATAATATTTGAAGGTAGTTGAATTGGAGCAAGATTGGAGCAGGTTTAACATGGATGGGTGTGTGTGTGTGTGTGTGGGGGGGGGGGTGTACAGTAGCGTGACAATAGGTGCTACAGTACGTTCTGGGAAGAGTGAAAGGCAATTACCTTGAGTGACATGAATGCTTGCTGTGTTCTTTCTCTCTACTGCTGCTGGGCTGTTTGGGTTGGGTGGACTAGCCCTAAGGCAGTAACTGTACTGCCCCTGACTTTAGTGTTAAAGAAGGTCAGTGCACCCCAGCTAGGAGGAAGTAGTAGTATCAATGTACAGTACATACATGCATGTATAGTTACTGTATTCCGTCCCTGGGGCAGGAAACCAGCATGTATGGGTGATATATTTGCTATCCTAGTTCTGCTGACAACTCAGGCCATTTTGTCCCATAATATTTATATGTAGTTTTCCCACGAGGCAAGCATGTCTAGCGTACAGTGCGGTACATTACAGTAGCGCGTCTACACACCCTCTGAGGGTTTCTCTGGAAATAAAACTGCCATGTGGACACTGTTTTAGACCCCCTAAATAGTCTGGTAGCACATGACAGCTAATTAAACACCCTGCAACGTTCTCTTATACAGGTAGCAATCTGGATTTTAAATACAGTTTAAAGCTTATTTTTGCATTAACCCAAAGCATAAGAACTTCCAATGCCTTGCAGCTTAAATGAACCAGTAAATGTCCGTTTTTTACCCACATTATTTACATTATTGCAGCTGTTTTGCATATTTGCAATCTCTTGTGTGGTGTGCAAACACACCAAGCCTTTTCACTGCCATTCAGGGGCGGATGTAACATTTCCCAATTGGGGGGGCGGCTTCATCGCCCCCCTACCATGGTATGAGTGAAACTCATACCATTTTCAGGTACAGGACTTTTTTTTATTAGGCATTTAAGCATCAATAATAACATCATTTGTTGTTGAAGTTGCAACAGACACGCAGCATGCATAAAGCTAAGTCTGACTCTGTTTCAAATCATTTTAAATATAAGCAATTTGAAATATCTTGTGTTGTTTTGCATGCCATTGTGTTTGGTGGGGCAGTGAGGGCATTTAGGGGGGCGTTGCCCCCCCATGCCCATGCCTAGATCCTCCCCTGCTGCCATTCTGTACAGGATGCTATGAACCTAAAGAATGAACCTATGAACATAAAGCCATCCATTGTCTGTAAAACAACGTTGAAGCTACAATAACCTTCTGCAAAACATATTTGAGAAGAGTGCACATATTGAAGAAGGTTGATTCATTGTTCTACGTTTACAATGATATTCTATCGGTAACACAGTTAAGGACATTACAGACTTCAAAAGCCCTCGGGTGTGCAGGTGTGGAGAAATTGTGTGGGATGTTGACATTCATCCAACCAGAATAAAAGCCGTTGGTACTGTAACACCCTTCAGCATATGATGATATGATCTTGAGCAAATTAACAAACTGTTCACTCCATGAGTCATCATGACAAAGAGTCGCTTGAAACAGCTTTTGAAGCAGGTGGCAGTTAACAGAAATCAATTCAGTGGCAATGTTCTAGTCCTATGAAGCCCATGTCCATAATCTATTAAGCATTTTGCCTACTTCATTAAATAAAGTAGACAAAATGCAAAATTTATATCATAATATACTGTTTATTATATGATTATTATAGTGTTAAACATTATGTTTATTATGTTACATTGGTGAATGGTAAATGGTGCATTTATATAGCGCCTTTATCCAAGGCGCTTTACATAGATTGTGCATCACATTCACCCATTCACACACATTCATCTACTGATGGCAGTGGAAACCATGCAAGGTACCTGCTACCACATCAGGAGCAATTAGGGGTTCAGTGTCTTGCTCAGGGACACTTCGACACTAACTCTGCGGGAGCCCGGGATCGAACCGGCAACCTTATGGTTACCATCCGGTGGCTCTTGAATTGAATTTAATTGACTCTACCCCTGAGCCACTGCCGCCCACTGCTTCTTTATAATGCATTATAGACATAGGAAGTATTGCCAGAAATGATGTGATCGACCAGCAATTCTTTTATAAGTATTATGATAATTGGCGGTAAGATGTTATAGAAGTCATGCAAGAGCCATTAATTCATGATTATTAGTTAGGAAAGAGAAACCAAACAGACTATAAACCAAAGGGTTCACAAATGGAGGATCCTTATAGGTCCATTTGGTTCCTTTGGTACACTCTCAGGATTCAAAGGATTTTACAGTGTAGATGAGGTCCCAGAGATGTAAACTTTTAGTTTTGAATACATCAGATTCGACACAGACCCTAAACAACTGTATCTCTGTATCTGTATCTATAAGCAGGTGTTCGGGTATTTTCCCCTTTTGTTTAGTATAGTGTGATTTCTTTACTTTTTTCCCCACACTGGACCAATCTCACTGTTTTAGGAATGTTTGGACCAAAGGAGAAGAACCAACTTAATTCATTTTTTGTTTAGGAATGTTCGTAAAAGATTATGCACATTTTTCACTGATCGTATGCCGTGTATTGCTGTAGTTTAATATATATTAATGAGAAATATTTCTAATGGAATATTTTACATTGGGTAAAATCTATCCATGTTTAGTGATGGTGTATTGTTCTAGGGTTCGTGACTGATCAGATGACCAGTGATGGGAACAGGGATTAACACCATTTCCTCTGGAGATAAAGCAAGAGGATTGCATTCTTCACCTATATAATGCATGATGGATACATCAGTGATTATTGGTGGCTTTGACATGGCGATAATACAATTCATAAAGGCCTGGCATACAGGCACAATGTCACATGATACTATGGGGTTATGAGAGGATTATATCAGATTACTATAAAGTATGGCTCATGCATAGGTCATGGCATGGATTGTGTAGCTGTAGCATACTGTATTCATCCTTTTTATATCAACCAACTACTGCAATTAATGGAGATGGAACAATTAAGTGAGGATCAAGAGGTTTGTCAAAGCAGAAGACAACAAAAACAGATAAAAAAACAGGGCCACCTGTGCCAACTACTCAGTCTCCTTCACCAGGCCAGCAATTTTTAAAAATGGCAGGGTACATGGGGTCAGTGACCCTCCCTCCGTTTCTTTTCTACTTCTCTGAAGTATAGCCATTTGAATTGTCTGATAGGCGATTAGATAGATATGTAGATGGATGGATGGATGGATGGATGGATGGATGGATGGATGGATGGATGGATGGATGGATGGATGGATGGATGGATGGATGGATGAACTTGTCATACAAAGTGGTATGAACTGTATGATACAGAACAACCCATTATGTCACATAACCCTGCTCTTTCCTGGGGCATTTCACATTACAAGTTGTTATTAGTTGTGTAATTTGCCTTTAATGTAGTTGTTCAACAGTCAACTATGTGCCAGTCAACTGGGGTCACGCCTGAAAGATAATTCCTAAATACTTCATGTGCAACAACGCATGGTTAAGTACATAATTAAAGCAATGTGGTACTTTGCCAAAAGTACATTATGTCGACTGTATGTGCAGCATGTGACACAGAGGAATAGTGTAAACCAACCAGCTTTGAGTCGCCTGGCAGACGCATGTGCGCATTTCAGATAAAAAATGAGAATGTCCTCAGGGTCTCACATACCTCGGGGCAAAGGTTCCAAGAACAGTACAGAGATGATTGTTGACAGTCAAACCCAATAACTACTGAAATACAGACTGCTGGGCGATCACTGCCGCTTTGGCAAGGGCAGATCAACATGGCATGTCTTTGAGTTTACTATAGGGTTTGATGAGGTCAGATCAACTTATGGAATGTCGGAACAGGAAGGATGGGTGGGGAAGGATCAACATATGGGATGCCAGAACAAGTTAGCTGCTCCATATGTGGTTTGAGATGGGTTGTATACAGTTGCTGGCCACACTCCTTATATGCAGATCTAGGTGATGATCCAGTCTTTTCCATGAATGGTTATTGAGGAGGTTAGTGTCATGATCTTCATACGTTGTATATGGAGATGGCCATTATATGCAGGAGTGATGTCACAAGGTGTGACCAAAGCCAATAGGCATGATGCGATGTCACAAAGCATGACCATACATGGAGGGAGGCGTAAACCATACTATACCGTCCAGCACCCATCAACATGCAGCAATGCATATAATACACGGCAGCCTGTATTATATGCAGACAACTTTACTGACTACTATACCAGGGATCCTGCTCTCTATTTAGCCCTGGAGCCTGGAGGCCCCTGGAAATGTGCTCAGCTCAGTTACAGCGCCGGGGAAGAGCCCATCCTCCTATATGGTACTACAGAGCTTCTTTCTCCTTTGCTCACAGGAGCTCTCATTACAGGAGCTCCCGCCGACCCTCTACAAAAGGCGGCCACCTCCATCCATCAACTCTATTGATCCCAGCCCCTCCTGGTGGTGGTACCTGTCCATGTTTAAGGCTAAGTGGGACGGATGGTGAAGGCGCGGCGTGATATTTCAGCTCTCCACTGAAAGCTTTGCCCCTTGGGAACGCTGCAAGGTGAACCCGGGTCGGCTGTATACTCTCTATAGCGTCTTAAAGAAAGGTTTTTCTGCAGCTCCAAATGAAGGAATCACACTCCCAGGAGCACACATGATTTCCATGCTCTGAGTGACCTCTAGATGAGTAATGCTACCGTCTGCACTGGAAACAGCTTTGTAATAATAATTATATTTTATAATGGCATGAAAACGTAGCATGAACTATTATGAGCTTGCCTGGTGTTGTTGCCGCGCCGACGTGTCACTTTGTGACATGTCAGTCATGTTCAAGTTTTGGTAAAGCATTTGGTATTATTGCTTGTGTTAAATAGGCTCAGTCTCTCCCTCACCCTTCCTCCCCTCTACTAGCTTCTGTTCTGCATCCTCTCTCTCTTTCTCTCTCTCCATGTCGACTTGGTGCCCCCCTCCTCTCTCCTTCACTCTCATATCTCTATCTTTCTCTCTTGCTGATCAAGCTCTGATCTGACTGTTATTTTCATAAGAAAGACTCTTTGGAAAAACTGCACAGCTGTGATGTAACTACATTGTGTCATGCAAACAAGGCAATTAATGGCCAGGATTCAGGGTGAATTTGTGATAGTGACAATATGTTTGTCTTGACCACCACGTCTTCATTCATTTTGGGCTTTCCTTTTCAGTGAGTTGGAGACTGTTTTTGATACGGTTGGACACCAACTTACTGCTTGGTGTCAATCCGTTTCAACCTCTGTTTGGGTCTCTAGGGTTGGAGGGTGATTGCTGTCAAGATCAATGAATCAGCTTTTTAGCTTAATGCTCCCTTAAAATACCCCAAGTGGTTTTACATACAGAGATATTTAACTTAAAAAACAGGCAATTTTATCATCTACGTCTACACCCCAGACAGTTTCAGTATTTACAGTATATGTGTTATTCATTTTAGCTGTCCTGTCCCCTTCTTACAAACCCATATAAAGGTCAAACACACTGAACCTTTTTTCAGCTGACTGCATGATATTGTCCTTCAAATACATGAAGGAGGCATGGATTTTCATTTTTGCTTTCATTTATTCTTTTAATTTTAATAATTCTTTTGGAGAACATCCTCCAACAGTCACGACAGTTGGCCGCATAACAGTTGGGGGTTAAGGTCAGGTTTAGGTCAGGTTTTACTGAGGTTACAGTATGTTATATATGGTTAGGGGTTAGTGTTAGGTTTAGAAGGGAACAGTAGGAAACGGTGGAGTTAGGGTTAGGGTCGGTCGCGACCCCTGGCAACGATGGGCAAAATGGTTGGCCTTTTTCACAGGTCGTGAATAATTTATAGTGGTTATGGGACCCGTCACGACCGTTGGCCACACGTCACAACGGTTTGGTCACCCGTTGCAATGTATGCCACGGTCACAAATAGATTTTGCTGTCTCTATCCACATGTATTCGAAGGACATTATCAGTCAATAGCAAAAAGGTTGAATGTTTCCATAATTAATCCATAATGGTTAAATGGATGTTCACATATATAAGTGAATAGATGTTAAAATGACCAAAATATTTTTTTGAAATATCTAACATGCACACAGGCGCATGCGTGTGCACGGGAACACACGCACACGCACACACAGACACAGACACAGTTTGTCTTATCGTCACATCCCACTGGCTGATTAATTAAAGATTTAATTTAGGCAGTGTGAGTGTTTGGTAATTTTCTCTCTCCTCTGGGCCTAACTGTTAAGAAAGTATAAATGCATGCAGGCCAATCATGCATACATTGTATATGTCTAAGATGAAATCTCTGATTGCCTCTGCAATGAATCGTTTTCCACACGGGATACAGTAATCAGACACATTGGCTTTTAATATTTTCTGGAAAAAAAAAAGTCCGGAAGAAAAAATATCAGACGAACAACAGAACAGAAGAACAGAACTTGAACTTTACAGTACATGTTCCCGGAGTGCTTTCGTCACTTTCTACTGTGATTTCGCATCCAGCAACAAAATGATAGAAGCTGAGTGTTCCATTTCCGAAGGAGATGGCTCACTTCACTCTGATATAGTTTATATAATTGGATGAGGAGATTTCCGATGTAGGACTCAGACGTACAGGGGGAAAAAAACAAAACAATGCCATCTATTTCCAGTTCTCTCTGCTTTGTCTCCTCTCCATTTCAGATAAGAGAGTGGAATATGCAGATAACACAATAGTTCAAGATGCTTATATGAATACAAATGCAGGTACATTTGTATTCATTAGCAGTCCTTGTGAGGCAGTGTGTGTGTGTGTGTGTGTGTGTGTGTGTGTGTGTGTGTGTGTGTGTGTGTGTGTGTGTGTGTGTGGGGGGGGGGGGGGGGGGGGGGGGGGGGGGGGGGGGAGTGAGAGAGAGAGAGAGAGCAGTGGAGTCTACCATCAGGTGTTTATGACATCCCTATGACATCTCTTTCCTTTTACCTAAACATACACTCCAAAGTTGGATTGGATACACTAAACGTATTTCTACAGTCTCAGACAGCTGGGAATTGAGTGGCAAAGAAGACTTTATGTGGGCTTAAACACTATATACTTTGTTGTTGGTCCCAAGGGCCTATTGGCCCTGCCCCGTCCACTCTGCATCGAACTGGTCTAGTGTGAGTTGGAGGTCATGATGGGGCCATGAGGACCACATCATCTGCAAAAAGCAGTGATGCAAGCCCTGGCCCACTGAGCCGAATACCCTCTCCGCCACAACTTCGCTTTGAGATCCCGTCCATGAAAATCTCTATATTTAGTATGTACAGTACATGTTTGGCTATTATAACATGCCCAGGCCAGAGCAGGGATCCTAGGGTTCATGTGGTTAAGTGTGCCTAATGCCTTTCTCCCTCAATTTGTCTCAGTTGTCTATACTGAGACTCAGTACATGGAACCACAGGGAGAGATGATGGAGTTTCATGACTTCCACGGAATGGAACGCTCATGGCCAAGTGGTTACGGCGGATTATGTACCACATAGGCTTTGATGCGCGACGGCGCGTTCCGTGTCCGATTCCGGTGGATTTGCTATATGTCACTCTGTGTTTCCTGTCTCTCCTCGCTCAGTTCACTGTGCCAGAAAATAGGACTGGCAAAAAAATCGATATGCCAATACATTGCAATTCTTAATGCCAAGATATCAATATGAAATTGCCACCTCCAAAATCCTTTTCTTTTCTTTTTTCATATTTGTGTATTTATAAATTTGTTCATGTCAGAAAGACTGACATTATTTGGCTGCATTGAAGTATATGATTGAATTTTTCATGTTTCATTGTTTAGAATTGTTAGTCTAGAAATGTTCTAGTTAATCATCCAGCTCCTGACTGCTCTCCAATCCTCGTTCCATCCCACGATTCATCACCTTCATTTATCCTTTCCATCCCTCTCATCCTCACCACACTCATTATCCATACTCAATGTCGTTGTTCTCAGTAAATAATTCTCATATATTCACATGAATGAAGTTTCACTGCGGCATGGTCTTTGTTAGCGAATTATCTTTATAGGCTGTGAGTTTAGAACACGCTGCAGGGGTCCTCATGTTGCATTTTCTGCCCTCCCTCCACAGAACCATCTGGACATGGTTTTCCATGGCCATTTCACTGAGCAAAGCTGCCATGTGGGGAACAGTACGAGACAAACACAGATTCAATTATGAGGCGGGGGTATTTGTCAGACTGGTACATAGGCGCTGTACGCGTGCCAGGTTTGTGCGTGCGGAAGCCGTCTGAAGACTGATGGATGTGGAGACTCCTGGTTTGGCAGGGGGTTTAGGAAACTGGCAGTGACGAGAGAAAGGCCTATTGTTTAGCAGACGAAAACCCACCAACACTCAGCTGTGTTTACAACGCACTGCACGGTATTCTAGAATCAGGGGCGGATCTAGGCATGGGTATGGGGGGGCAATGCCCCCCTAACTGCCCAGTCTGCCCCACCAAACATGATGGCATGCAAAACAACCCAAGATATTGCAGTGCTTATATTTCAAATGATTTGAAACACTACTACTGCTACTAACTAACTAACTACAGCTGTGTGTACTGCTGTGGCACCACTAAACCAACAGCATTTCATCATTGAAAACAGAAAACTCTCTGAGTCAGACCTTTAGCTTTATGCATGCTGCGTGTCTGTTGCAACTTCAACAACAGCTGATGTTATTATTGATGCTTATTTGTCTAATAAAAGTCCTGTAACTGAAAATGGTATGGGTGCCGCCCCCATATGGAAGCCATACCATTTTCTCCTGCATTGCCCCCCCAATTGGGAAATGTTACATCCGCCCCTGTCTAGAATGCCGCCATACGGGGACCACCTCCCCTGCTCTCCCGGTCCTAAAACTGCAGGACAACATCAGATTGGAGTGTGGGTAAAAAAAAAATCAAGCCATTCTACCTCACGTCCTCCTCTGGGCCATTTGCAGAGCCGTCGTGTCTCCTCATTAGTCATGCTAGAGCTGCTGAGGTGAGATAACAATAGAAGTCCCTGTATCCCCTCCAGGCCTCACTATAGAGGACCTTCACTGCCCTGTCAGTACCACCTGTACACTCACTTGCTGCTGGCAACATGCCCACCCAACAGGCACGTGCAGGGGGGTGGGGTAGGGGGAGCTTGAGCTCTTTTCTCTCAAAGTTTTCAGTCTACATTCATGTTGGGGCCAGGGGTACAGGGGCTGATGTGTGTAGGGGGGGCATCTTTTTATGGGGGCCAACAACAGCTTTTGTGAGGGGCAATAAGTTAAAAGAGCTTTTGTGGGGGACAATAAGAGCTTCTATGGGGTCCGATAAGAGCTTATGTGGGGCACAATGCGAGCTTGTGTGGAGGCAAATAAGGGCTTGTGTGGCATCCAATAAAAGCTTATGAGGGGGGCAATTACATCGTATGAGGGCCAATGAGAGCTAATGTGGGGGCCATTGGCCAATAGGGCTTGTGTGAGGGGGCAATAAGGGCTGAGGGGGCAATAAGCGCCATTGGCATCGGCAATTCTAATGAATTATACTTTTAATGTGCTGGCTGCCATCAGTTAGTGTTATTTTCAGACTGTATTGCTAATTTTGTCCGATGACATGAAATAGCACAAGGGAGGGAGCCCACAAAAGACCACCACAATTGGTGTGCGTGGCCCCGTCACCCTTTTCTGGGGTTTGAGCCCCTACCTACCCCCTCAGTGCGCTCTACAGGGCCCTGCCACCCAAGTTATTTTGAAATGGGAGCACTAAGGGGCTGTGAAGAGATACAAAAAAACAACAACAGAGCTGCCAGACCAAATTATCAAGTCCAATGCGACATGCTGTAATTAGTGAGACATGAATAAATATGAAACAAAATACAGTGGTTTCAAACCGAAAAATAAGAAATGTCAAACAAAAATGATGATAATACAGTGGTTAATTGGACTCAACAACAGTCTGGGTTATATATTATTAAAAAAGAACAGATGACGTCATATTGACTGGTCATAAGTGGTACCCAGTGGAAGGAACATGACGTCTTCCTACAGTATAATATGCTGTAACAATACAACGATCCTTCAAACAAAGAGCATTTGACAAGTAAAATTAAAAAAGTGCTTTTTTAGACAAAGAAAAAGAAACAGTAGTTACAAACGGCATTTCTGTGCTCAGTGACGTTTTATCTGTCAACATTCTTATATGTGCTTGCCATTGTCGCTCAATTTAAATATATATTTAATGTTTAGAATCATTAGCACGCCTCCCAACGTTTTCATCCCAAGCTTGTAACACTGCCTCATGAAGATAGGAGGAAAAATATTGCATTTTCCAGACACAAAACTGATAAATAGCTTGTAGCACCGTGACCTCATGCAACTGAAGTCTTCTTATTTCCAAATTAAAGATTCATAAACTATGAATGTAACATGTAATATTCTGCTCCTACCAGATTGCAACACTTACAGTAAAGATACTATATAATATGGATTGACAATTCGGATGTTTGTAAATATTTGTAAAATGTGGTATAAAGGCATGAGAACCTACACAGCTTCAATAAACCGTTGCCGGCTGCTGGAACTGTTTCTGCTGGCTAAACATAGGCTGGCAAAAATACATGGAATTCACAACATTTGTAATAAAGTGTCTCAAAGTCCAATATAAAACAAACTTCATGTGTTTTACAACTTTTGTTTGTTCAGTTAAGTTCACTTTGATGAACCACGGCAATGTGGCCAGTGGAATGTGCTTTCAGTACAGCATTGTTCAGTTCAACGATACAGAAACGATTGTATTTCCTAAAGCTTTAGACACAAAATATGTCCTTTTCCCTCAAACTAACAGCAATGCCACAGAGGCTGGTCCTGAGGGTGGGTCTGTATCAGTGGTTCTCAAATGTTCTCATATCACATCATACCTACAAATTCAAATGTATTGCCCATGGACCTCCATAAGAAAAGATCTGTGTAAACATTTAAAAATATTAATCCAAACACAGAATCGTTCTGGATGATTCAATAACCAAAATACAAAAACACATGTTCATCGTCAACTTTTAAAAAGCCGCCAAAGTATAAAATAAGTGTTTGAATTGACATTTAAAGCCATATTTTCTAACCTTGCTAAATGGAACTCTACAAAGGACTCCTGGGGATCCCCAGACCGCAATTTGAAAACCACTGATCTATAGATCTAAAGGATATGAAATCAGTTGCTGCTGCCAAGTGTGGGGTGAATTCCCAAGTCGCGGCATGGGGTGGGGGACCACACACTTGAGTACGCCTGTCAGTGTGTGTGCCCTCAGTAACACTAGCACTGTCCATGTCAAATGTCCCAGCTGTCACTGAAATACTGGTCCTCCTCCTCCTCCTCCTCTTCCACTGGGTCTTCCTCTGTCCCATCTTCTAGAAGTTCACCATCTTGCACCTCATCTACATCCTCTTCATTCTCCTCCTCCACCCGGAGATGTGCCAGCATGGTTTGCAGAGTGGCTTTGACTTCCCGAACCTCCTTCTCTAAGGATGGTGCAACCGGGGAGGGGGTTAGTTAAGGAGAAGAATGAGAATTTTGATGCCACGCACAGACCACCATATAGGCACGAGAATCAAGATCTCCATACTGAGAGTCACACCCACACATGCATCATCATGTCATTCACGCCACCAGACACATTTCATTTTCAGGGCAAATGTGACAGTAGCGGTCCTCTGTGAACCTGCGGTTAATGATAATAGCAGTCAGGGCGAGGGGAGTGTTATGGAGTCCGGAGCCTTATGAAGTCATCAATCTTTCCCCACTTGGTCACCAAACTGGCGATTACTAGTTTGGGTCATCGAGTCATACTCAATTTAACCTCATCCAATTCACTATTCATGAGCTAATTTCATCTATAAAAGCTGCGCAGTGGCACAGAGAGGGGCCGACCAAACAGGCTGCCCAGCTAAATTATTCATAGGCCTCCGGTGAAACGGGATAGATGCGCTCATCAGATGGGGGGAGGGGGGCATTGTTTAACCTGCTTTAGACGCAAATTAATCGTGCGAGTGTCCAGTTTAAGTGGCAAATCAAAGGGATTCCTTTGATGGCAGATGGGGCCCGATGGCTCGTTTTGCTCTCGGAACGAACACAGATTGTCCTCATTCATAATTAACCGGCCGTTAAAGAGCCTCACTCATGAATAATGTACAGTTAGTGTTCACTGAGACTGCTAAGGTTAGCGCCAGCCAAAAGGGACGATGAAAGTTAAGCCTAAATCTACCCATGAAGGTAGATTTTATATAGATAGCAGTGTCTAAAGGTATTGGAACCGCAACAAGCCTCCAGAAAACAAGAATGACACGCACATCATTAAAGATGGAGTGTCGTGATTTTTTTGCACCCTAAAACATGATCAACAGGTATTATTGTTATGAAATGTTTCTTTCAAAAGAGTGTGCAGTATTTGTTAAAATGACGTTTTTACGTGGGCACCAGCACCAGTTCAGTTGGTGGGTGAACTGAAGCCACACCCACAGCTGTAGTTGTATGATACAGGGGGAGGGGTTATGGGAGGGGCTGATGTGATGTCACTATTACGTTTTTTTCATTGGCAAGTTTGCACATAAAAACAGACCAAGGGGTCTGTTGTACTGTCACCTCTTAAACATGTACAAAATTGAAAGGAATACAAAATCACGGCACTCCCTCTTAATCTGTCAGTTGAAACAAGCACACTCTGTTGTGCATCTGTCTGTCCCCCTGTTTTGTGTGTAAGTGGTGCAGGCACTCCTATGCAGAACAGAAGAATGTCCCTATGTGTGTCCCTATCTATGTATTGTCCGTTTAGGGTAACAGGTGACAAAGTGGCGCTGTTGAGCCGGCATTGAGAAGGGAAAAAAAATACCAGCAGTGTGGGGTTTAGCATGCACATCGACGGCAAAGAGCAATCACAGAGCAATCAGAAGCCTCGGGTCAGTTTCTCAGTTTTGCCACATCGCACCATAGGACACGTTCCAGCCTGAGTAGTGAAGTGACAAAACAAATTCACAGAATGCTGCGAATCAGGCTGGAAATCAGGCTGGGCACTTTAGCCTCCGTGTCACCATAACAACCGTTGCATGATCATCCTAAACAGTTGGGGATCTGAAAATTCAGATCAAAAGCAAGAGGCATTGGCCCAAAATATCCTCTGATATGTCCCTGTGTGCAGGAAAACCTGCCATGACACTGAAATGTAAGGGCAGCTGACATATGGACACTGAGACAGGGACACGGACCACATCGAGTCAATCAGTGTTTCTGAATGTTTAGGCTGGTATGACGTTATGCAGTACTGACAGTACTCGCTTTTACAGCACAGCAGCTGAAACAAATCACTAATCACACAGAAGCATGACATACAGCAGCCCTCAACGTTTTTAATTTCAAGGACCTCGGTTTGATTTGATATGCATAAGGCCACAGACCCCTGTTTGATTCGATTTGCCTGGGATTCCAATCTCATCATCCTGAATGTAATGCTGAGGGCTAAGATGCTGTATGAAACATACAAATGGAACCAAATGGAACCATTTGTACACTGTAGGCGTTACAGATCCCTAAAAGGATACATTTAGGTTCCTATCAATCATTTAGCCAGGGGCACCTATGTAACCTCCCAGAACTACTGCTCTTGCCTCTGCGCTAAACGAGGAAACAAGACATCACAGAAGATGAGAGCCTAGCAGGTTACCTGGCACATTTTCCACATCCCCATACGCTGAAATAAGCCTTTTTCCTATTTCCTTAATAATATGAACTATTTGCTTCTGAGCGGGTCAGAACGGTGAAAACAGTAATCCATTTCTAATCAGCTCCTTAATTAGGACGGAAATTGATGCATTGTGACCCGCGATCGGCTTCAGCGGTTTCATTGCGAGTCATTATCATGGATATTGTAATTTCCCCGGAGCCAGATCCAATGAGAGAGAACGGACAGACTGGGGGGACTTGGAGGGAGGGGGGTGCGGCAGTGGCAGGATGGACATTAAGACGTGAAGTGAGCCGTCGTTGCAGTGACATTCTACTATCTGCCACCAGCACTGGGTGCCCCTGTCTCCCCAGGATTAATCTCGGCCTCATGGGGGACGGCATGGCCAGCCTTCATAACCTTGCTTTGGACATTTACTGCTTCCTTTTCCCATGCCACTCTTGTTAGACATGGGGAGAGCTTGAAATAGCAATAGAGAGGAGGGAGAGAGAGAACTAAAAAAAAAAAAAAAAAAAACGAGATGAGAAAGTGTGTTGAGAAACCTGAGAGGAAAAATGGTCGGAACTAATTTTATCCTTAATTTCCCTCCCTAAATGGACCTCTAATGTCACAGAAGACAAGTTGAGGCTCCTGTTCTATTTTCTTTCTAAAAGTACAGCTACTACAGCTCAGTGAGCATTGTTAGTCTAATAAAGTTCTAATAGATGTGTGATAAAACATGTAAAATTAGCGTTATTTTTTACACTCAAGAAGCTTACATGAGACATTAGAACAGCATAGTTTCAACAACAGAGTTTCAAGACTGTACACTGTCTACATCTATGTTTAGACGTTTTTTTCACATATTTAATAGCTGTCAATTGCTCAGTCACTCATATTATCCATTAAAAAATACCAGAGTATAACGGCGTGTATTAGTTGTATGGACACGTTCTATCAGAAACAAATTAAATGTACTGCATATTTCGGGGACTGGAATGAGCAACCACAGTTCTCAAATACAATTACAAAGTGTGCGCCCTGCCCTTTTCCGTAAAATGCACATGCAAACAAAAGTGTGTGAGTCATGCGTGAGTTAAAGGATATCAGTGAGGTCTGATCTCGGTTGAGCATGGCCGTCTGCAATTCGTCTTCCAGGATAATCAGTCTGTCGCTGATCAGTTCGCACTGCTCTGTGAGGTCCACAGCTCCGGCATCACTGCAATCGTCCTGGAAGGACAAAGAGAGAAGAAATACATAGTTATAGTACAGAGACATACTGGGTAGCAGGCTTTCAGCCTCAGCGTCTGAAATGATGATGCCCCTGACATGAAAGTGGTCTCTTCAGAGCCATTTCATGTTGAAATTGGAAAGTGAAATGAAAGTGACATCTGAGTGCAATTTTAAAATGGTAAACAACACATGAAAACCTTAGCTGACCAGGGTCCTTCAGGCCAGGGGTCTCTATGCCGCCTACACAGGGGTTTTTAACCTTTTTCATACCAGGGCCCACTATTTATTCATTTGAGCCACTGACCACCATGTGATGAGATTTTAGACCCACAGATCCAAAACCAAGATTTCTTCTTTTTTATCTACAATTCCAGGCTGGATTTCGGAAACATAACAGGCAAACATAGATCTCTAGTTGTGTAGATTTGGGCTAGTTCAGATGATGAATATTTTAACTCTTGAGAGTGTAAAAATGAAACCAAATGGACCCGCAAGGGTCCATTTGGTTTCATTTTGACATTCTCAAGAGTTACATCTGGTTAACCAACTTTCCATCATTTAGCCTGGGGACCACCTGGAATCCTCTGAAGGACCACTGGTGGTCCCTGGACCACCTGTTGAAAATCCCTGCTCTACACGAACAGCCACCCTACATGCTTGTTGTGGACCTGCCCTTTTCGCCAAATGCCCCCTGCCCCCACAGGAAAATAGGGATGATATGTTAACCCTAACCCTAACTGACAATCTACAGTAATGAAATCAATGAGCTTTTAATGTTGACTTTGGACCGTATACTCACAAGCAAAGGATGTGCTAACATTTTAAAAATGCATCACCAATACAAAGGAAGTTAGTATACTGGCCCCAGTGACCCACCAAAAGTGACTGGAACTACTTCATATTTCACCAAAACCAGAGCAGAACTCCCACCACGAGACTCTGGCCATCAATTAATACAGTTGCAACCACTATACTGTATATACAACTTAACTTCAAAAAATCTGAACTATCCCTTTAAACCTCTGATGAAGTATATACAGTATGTTGAAATAGAGAACAGAGTGCATTAGGAACAGATGCTTTTGGATATTAAGGTTGCTTGAAATGTAGTGCTTCCAAGGGGAGTGGGGAGAGGGTCAAGGTGGTAATGCACAGTACGACGCCCACCTTCACCAGGGTGATCTGAAGTGACCTGGTTAATGTTCATCTAGCACAAACCTGCCTAAGGGTAATGTAAGTGTGTGTGTGTGCGTGTGTGTGTGTGTGTGTGTGTGTGTGTGTGTGTGTGTGTGTGTGTGTGTGTGTGTGTGTTTTTTAGGGTGATGATTGGCGTAGGTGGGCTAGAGGCTGGTGCATGGCAAGAGGGGGCAGCAGGGCAGCATATTCAGTTAAGAGAAGGGGCCGGGCCATAATTAGGACAGGCCCCCTTGCAGACGGCATGTCCTAGTTCTACCAAACATACACACGCACAAACACGTGCATGCACACACGCACGCGCACACACACACACACGCACGCACGTCGCACGCCTGCATGCACGCACGCACGCACGCACGCACGCACGCACGCACGCACGCACACACACACACACACACACACACACACACACACACACACACACACACACACACACACACACACACACGCAATGACTCACTGTTTTGCTGGTCAAACAGCATGGAAGTGGAGTCTGACTCATAGCAGCAGTGTAACTGACCCGGAAATGTTATAAAGGAAGGAGGTTAATTCTAAACGTTGGGGCAAGGAACGGCAGCGGAAGGAGCTCTTAATTTGAATGTGTTTTAAATGGAACAAAGAGCTACCTAAGTGAGTACATTTTTGGAAAGATAAAATGACCAAATGGAACATGGAATACGTAGAGTTTAATTCCCTCTTTGTTTTGTTAGAAAATTTTTGGAAACTCAAACACAACATGGTTGAAGATGCTGTGGATCAACAAACTATGTGAGTAGGCTACATGATGATACAAATGAAACGATAAAGAAAAAGAAAATATTTTGATTTGGTTTTATTGATTTTAATAGTGATTCCTTGGAGACTGTTGAACAATGAAGTGACTTCATGCCTTTGGACCTGTTTTAGCACCTAGCTGGAGAGGGAACAAGGTGAATGAAAATTGTCATTGTTGGGATTATATTTGTATACTGCTCTTTTGCTTATGTCATTTTGGGTTTTGATATATGCTTTTATTGATGCTGTGGGTTTGATATACGCCTTTATTGTTTGGGAAATGTATTTATTTGATTGACTATGTGCCTGCCTTATATTGATTGTTTGTTGCTTGTGCTTGTTTTTTCTTTGATAGTTTTCACGTTGATTAAATAAGAGGACTAAGAAATCATCAGATGGGCTTCCACCTCATTCACCAGCCAAGGGTCGTACAGGCAGGTAGAGCAGCCCCCTATGGCCCAATGCTGTCTAATTTGTCTTTAGAAAGTCATGTCTGCACTTTGTCTCCGCTGTGTGTGTGTGTGTGTGTGTGTGTGTGTGTGTGTGTGTGTGTGTGTGTGTGTGTGTGTGTGTGTGTGTGTGTGTGTGTGTGTGTGTGTGTGTGTGTGTTTGTGTGTGTGTGTGTGTGTGTCTGTGCGCGCGCCCTGGACTGGCCCTACATTTACAGGCTAATGCGACCCTTTAACTCAGATATTCCACAGCAAAAAAACGGCCGGAGGCGCGACAAGATGTCATCCGTGATGCAATTAAGCGATTAAGTAAAGCATGGAGTTTTGGGAAGAGCCCCAAAGGCCAAGAGACAGCATTGTGTCATTTGCAAGCACTGCTTGTCAGGTAGGAGGAGGAGTAGCTTGTTTCTGCGAGGTAGAATACATACTAGTTAGCTCCATTGATTTGACCGTTTTTTTAAAAAGAAAGACCTAGGGGTCCCTTGGCTGCGTAGGACATCATCCCATGAGAATGTAAGAGGAGGCTGGCATAATTTAGGTTATTTTGTGGTTTCACTCGAATTTTCCTCAGCATGTACCTCACCATGTGTCCACACCGCCGGGCTCAGTCAATTTATCTGTTGTGCGAGAGGCCTGATTACCATGGAAACCGGATTCTTTCATCTGACGCTACCTTTCTTTGGTCGTCTCGATTCATGTCACCATGCCGCTGGGACACAAAACCGCTACCTCGTAAGGAACATCAACATTTGATAGGTTATATTATATCCTTCCAAATGAGACAGAGACAAGGTCCTGTTAGCGTTAAGTGACATGCTGTACGAAGTCTCACCCCGGGAAGCCCAATTTCAACCATCCCAAGGGAGAGACAGTGAATGTATGAACGCACTGAGATGGTTTGCGTTTATAACCTGCACATTAGCTGCTTTGCTGATGCAATCTGTTGCAAGAATGGACACGAGTCGTAACCTTAATGCTGCCCTGGGAGGCAATGTGCAACCAAAAGTGCATGGCCAATTAAAGCCCAAATTGAATCCAGCTGTCTCGCTCGGAGACTTCCTTAACGTCGGGTTCCTGCTGTGCGATCACAGCAGGGAACACAGATATTGTGGTAAATGAGATTTCAACATGATGACAAATAGCACAATAAAATGTCATTATGTGGCGATATATTCATTTTTATTTTACTGTTATTTGTCCAACTTAAAACACATGTTTGAACACTGCATGAGCAAAGTATGTGCAACGTTGTAGCCTATACAATTATTTTATTTTGTTCCACCTTTAGGGAAGTGCTGGCATAGGATATTTGGATGTTATTTTGGTCTATAAGTGTCACACTGCGTTTTATTCTCAAGGGTGTGAAACAGTTTCTAACTGAGGGTGGAAAGACATTTAACAGATTTATGGTAGCACATCCTTGGTATTTACGGCAAAAATAACCCTAATAAACAGTAGGAGAGACAGACTAAGAGGCTTTGAGGGAATTATGCGTCAAAAGTTCATTTACATGAAGAGTTCACGTTTTAAAATAGCTGTGAAACGGCGTCGTGCTAATGTGTTATCGTGAATTTAAGCGTCAATTGCCAATGTTGTGAACATTTCAGGGCATATAACCAGCAGCAGGCGCTTCCACCATAACTACCAGATTACTCCAGTAATATGGTTATAGGAATGCACCGTCCATGCCATCTGGTTAATATGGTTAAAAGCATGCACCGTTTGATAACACGATTAACGGTATGCACCATACCAATAATAATCCTCCTTGTGTGTATCCACCCATTGTGTCGATACAGTATGTGTGTGGTTTGTAAGGACAAAGGAGAGGCTGGAAGGACAATTAGCACGGATTAGAAGCAAATGAACAGCAGAATTGGAGACCACACACACGTGTATGCACATGCACGCACACACATACACTTAAACACACGCACGCACGTTTGCGCACAGATCAATCTCCCCAGTGGCAGCAGGGCAGCGAGGCAACAGCTAAGTGGAAATCATTTACTCTCAGTCATTACAGAAAGAGGATAGGAAGAGGTCAGGAAAACACTTCCTGTCCAGACGGTCCCCATAGAAGACGTCTGGGTCAAATGGGACGCCTCCAGAATGTCAATGCGTGCTGGACGTGAAAGGCATATGAGGCGTGTAGGAAAAATATTACCTGTAGGAAGGTAATACATAAGATGGATTTGTATATATATATATATATATATATATATATATATATATATATATATATATATATATATATATATATATATATATTTAATTTTGTATGTTTAAGAGGTACTTCATTAGACCCCTTGGACCCCAAAATGGGACGTGAAACCTTTCCGGTCTAACGTGCCAATGAAAAAACAGCAATATAGTGGCATCAACACAACAACTCCTCCCCTAACTCCTCCCCCCTTATCATACAACTACATTTGCGGGTGTGGCTGTGGTGGAGTTCTGGTTCAGGATCACCACCCATCACCACCCACCAGGTGGTGGTGGGTACCACAAGTACTTAATGGTAAAAACGACATTTTAACAAATACTGTACACTTTTTAGGAAAAATATTCCTCCTCATATAATAATACCTGAAGATCATGTTTTAGGTTGGAGAAAAATGGCAGTCCATCTTTAAATACGGGACAATGTCCAATGCTTTTATTTTCCCTGAAGGCGTATTGAACCCGCAAGAGAGGAGGAGGGACAGTGAACACAACCGACCCAGTGTAAAAAAAAAAAAGGAATACAGTTGTTCAAATGCACCGCTAATGTTCAGGCAACAACGACTAATAATTTTAATCCCTAACATTACCTCTGTGTGATTCTCCTCCATGCAGAACAAAAACTCCTCCAGTTTCTGCAGAAACAAGAGAAAGGTTTGTTGAGGCAACATATTAAAAAAGCATGAAAATTGAAAATGCAATTATGTCATCTGTGCACTGTATGCATGCAGCATTATCGTAATTAGAAGGGGGTGGAGTCATTATTTGTTGTCAAAAACGGACAATGAGGAAATGGATTAACAGGCTCAACAGTAGGATTCTTTGTTAGAATTCAGCATGCATATAATTGTACATTCTATGCTAAATAGGGAATTACCAGAGCCCACCTACAGCAACACATATTGCATTGTTTATGGCTTTAGGGCAAGTACACAACACACTAATGCAAAAATATATAATTAGTATGTATGATTAGTATTTTTAAATTTTAAAATAATGCTAGTTGTGATATTGCTTTAAGTAAAGTTGTGCTATAGGGTTGGAAGTAGTCTGAGTAAAGCCAGACCAAATCAGCTGTTGGCAAAAATAAATGCCTGTCAGCATAACTGGAATTAGCTCAATTGTACACCCATTTCATACTCCAGAAAATTAAGGTGGGAAATCAGGACACAGTATGCAAATATATTTAAATACTGTGTCCTGATTGGCTACCCCAGTTCTCTGGAGTAATTTTGTCTGGCTTTAGCCAGGCTAGGTTGGAAGGACAATATTCTATCTATACTTTATATAGCTCCACATCTGAAACATCAATATCTGTAACCTCCAAACAATAACACTCCCTGCATTGTATTGAATTTGTCCACCTGCAAAACACCATCGCCTTTGGGCAGAAACTTTAATTTTCCATATTTTTTTTTGTATGTTTTTCTTTTTACAGAAGATGTAGGCTATGCCCCATTTTATATTACTTTGTTGCATGACATTGTCGTGGGAAAAAAGGACTCCAAACTAGCCAATCCACAGGCTCATATGTTTATAATATTTAGAAAGGAATCTTGGAAAATGATTAAAGGACATTCATTATTAAAGGACATTATTAAGACAAAATAGGGCCGGCTGACTGAAAGTGATTCAGTTTGTCTGTGAGTTTTTAGAAATATTTAACCAAGGATAGACAAGAACGGGTTTAGGACTAAAACACCACAAAAGAATCTCTTTGTGCCCGACAGTGGCGATATGCAATCTGTCACATGCTATCTGTCCAGAACGTCTAGTAGTAACAGATGAAATGTCTGCTGTCTCTCTCCATCATCTAAAGGCCAAGGTCACAGAAAACGTCAGTGCCGGTAGACCTCAGACTGAAAGATTATCCAACAATATGACAACGCAAATGTCATTTTAGCACATAACCTATGTGCAATGCAAGAGCGATATTATTAGAATAAAATATAAAATGTTTGCATGCACGAAAATCAAATTTAAAACATAATAGTAATTATAAGGGAGTTCATAGGGCTGTGGACACACGTTCACGAGAATCAAGTCTTATTTGTTTTACAGCTAAAAACAGCTATATAAGATTGCCTAGTGCAATAATCATCACATTTCTGTCATGGTTCTGAAAGCTCTAGTATGACAGTTTCACATTATTAGATGGCAGTGGATCTTTGCCTTCCTGTTATCTGGGCACTTTTTAAGGTATAGTTGCTAGAACAGCAAACTTACACCTCAAGTACTGCTTTGAAAACCAATTGCATCACTGCACCAATATGAAGGTCCAACCTAGAGACTTTAGTTGGATTTTTATTACATTTTCAAAACGCTCACTGTTTTAACAACAAGACTTAGGAGATTTAAGTCTGCCTTAGTCTAACTGAGCAGAGTATTTACAGATGTTTTGACGTGTTGTGAGTCTAAAATGCTATGGCTATACTTATAATTTCATTCTAATCTTATTGCAAGGGATGCATTCTAATAAAGTTCCATAAATGAATCCTCGTCACTGTCTCAGAGTGCATTAGGTACCATACAGCAGTGTGGGGGAAGGAGACAGGAGGTGACTGTTAGCCTCACCTTCTATTTCCTGCAGAAATGTTAGGAGAGGCCAGGCTTCAGGAGAGAAAAGAGAAAAGGAAGGAAAGAAGGCAGTAGGGGGGAGGGGGGAGATCCATGCACATTACTGTATAGGTAAAGTCAAGCAGAGCAAGGAAAGGAAACGTCAGATTATTTATAGTCATCTACAATGGGCTGCATGCCACGGTGACCCAATGGAAGGGATTGTTACAGTGCAAACAGGTGCGGGTCTTAATAGTGGGAGAAAACGTCTATTCACCGGCAAAAATAGACAGCTCCCACTTAGAGAATGAGTGGGAAGAAGTGGAAATTCTACCCGTAAACATGCACCCATGGGTCATTATTGACTATTCTTCATACATGGACTCCATATTTCAGGATGAAAATATTGAGGATCATGGGGGTTACTGTACACAACTTGTAAAATCACATTCATAGAATTTCTGCTACAAAACGGCAGCTTGGTTAGCCAGAAATAACAAATAACAATGTGGAACAACAATTCTGGCAAAAGTGTAGACTCTGTTTTTTTTTCTTTTCTTTTGAGTTCTTTTGGCTTCTTTCCAACCCCAGACAGGCTTGTCAAGGCTCTGCGTGGGCGAGTTGGAAAGTTTGAGGGAAAGGAGGGAATGAACGGAGCTGGACCCAGAGGCTGTGGTCCTCAAGTCAAAGTGTGAGAGAGTGCAGCGTAGAACACTCACACATGCATGCAGAGACAGAACACGCATGCGCACTTGCACATGCACACACAGGCTGCACACGCACAGGCACAGAAATATGCATATGCATGCACACAAAGAGCAAACACACACACACACACACACACTTGGACAAACTCAAATGCGTCTCAATGTGTCTGGGAAAGCCACATATTTCCAAATAGATGCATCAGCCACATTCATTTTGTCCATTTAGAAAGGCCTTCAAAGCATTCATTTGTGCTTACATCTAGTAGCAAAAAAATCTGGAATTATTTATTTATCTACACCGTATTCAAGGTAACAATGTAGCTACAAAAAGCCCATCAATGAGAGATCGGTTCAGGCCTGTGTCCTCCAGTTGAGTGTGTTGTTGTCGAAGAAAACCTGTAATTATTCATTTATACCTAGCAGTCTATTTGAGAGAGACAACAACTGAAGTACTTGACATCTGTTATTATCTACAGTAGCAGTTCTAATTTTAATTAAACATTTTAATCTAAATCGTTTTAATCTCGGGAACACTGACAATGTGTTTCTTTGCTTCATGTTCTGAGCTTGTAGATCGGGTGTTTGTGGTAGTTTGGCTCCCGGGGCAAACATCTAATCTCACTTTTGGCGTGACAGGATGAAACATTTGGGATATAATGCTTTAGTTTCATTCATTAGTATTGAAAGTTTCTTTTCATTATGTTTTTTGTGCATAGTTTCACTGAAACGAGGTTTGTATTCGACATATCCCCAAGTACTCGGAGGCAACAAATGTTTTCGTTCCCGAATTTACTGGCTGCCTAGGTGTTGTTTACCTTAGTGAACTCTGAGTTCTGTAGGTCGGCCTCGGGGCACCAGCGTCCACCCAGGGCTGTCAGCATGGCACAGTCCTCTTCCTCTTTGGTGCACGACGACGTCGGCTGTGCTTTTAGGGAACGTGCCGCTGGAGGGCCGGGGGCAGCGGTGACATCTACATCCGCTGTACTGCAACCGGGAGGTGTGTGGAGCTGGAGGCCTCGCAGGAAGAGGTGACACGCCTCCAGGTCAGCCTCCCACACCCGCTCCAAGGCTGGACAGCCACAGCTAGAGAGAGAGAGAGATAGAGATACTGTCTGTCAACACAGCTGTATGCAGAGAGAGACACTGACTGTTACACTGCTATATGCAGAGAGAGAGACTGACTGTTACACAGCTATATGCAGAGAGAGAGAGAGAGAGAGAGAGAGAGAGAGAGAGAGAGAGAGAGAGAGAGAGAGAGAGAGAGAGACACTGACTGTCACACTGCTATATGCAGAGAGAGACACTGACTGTCACACAGCTAGAGAGAGAGAGAGAGGGGGGGGTCTAGGCATGGGCATGGGTGGGGCAATGCCCCCTTAAATAACCAGTCTGACCCCCCCCCCCCCCAAACACGATGCCATGCAAAACAAACCAAGATATTTCAAATTAAAGTGCTTATATTTAAAATGATATGAAACATTACTACTGCTACTAACTAACTACAGCTGTGTCACCACTAAACCAACAGCTTTTCATCATTGAAAACAGAAAACTCTCTGAGTCAGACCTTTAGCTTTATGCATGCTGTGTGTCTGTTGCAACGTCAACAACAACTGATGTTGTTATTGGTGCTTTACTTGACTAATAAAAGTCCTGTAACCAAAAATGGTATGGGTGCGACTTCATCCCCCGTGGCGCGAAGCGACGCGGGCGATTAAGCTGCCCCCATACCCCCATACGAGTTATTAGTTATTAGCTTTGTAGTTATTAAGTAATTAAGAACTAGTTTTCTGCTAATTTTCAATTAAATGTAGTGGAGTAAAAAGTGGAGTAGAACTACAAGTACATACCTCAAAATTGTACATAAGTACAGAACTTAACTAAGTGTACTTCACCCACCCAGGGAGATCCTGGGAGTTCATTTAAAATCTACGGGCTTTGCAAGGCTCAAAAGCCAGCACAAGAAAAAAACAGCATCACTACAATTTACCAAAAACATTATAAGACGCCATCAAGCACATTAACGCTCCGAAGCAGCTGGTGGTCAGAGGTCTAAAAAGCACTAAGAATCAACTGAAATAATAACGTACAGGATGGATGAAGCGGGGGGAGCCATAAAGCATGAGGAGGAAAAAAAAAACGAGAAAAGATTCAAATGTTCAACTTTAAAGAATCACCTCTTCCCCCTAAGGTCCTTGCCCTTTCCTTCAAAGACATGGTGCAAAGAGAGAGCGAAAGAGAGAGAGAGAGAGAGAGAGAGAGAGAGAGAGAGAGAGAGAGAGAGAGAGAGAGAGAGAGAGAGAGAGAGAGAGAGAGAGAGAGAGAGAGAGAGAGAGAGAGAGAGAGAGAGAGAGAGGTGCCTCTCTCTAGGGGTCACCAGCGAGCAGGGGGTGCAGATCATGCTTTATTTACACACCCAGATACAATTAGTCATAATCATCCTCCTCTCTCTCTCTTTCTCTCTCTCTCCACCTGGCCCCCTGACCTTCTTCTCTCCCCACAGATGTATGCTTTAAGACTATAAACAGGATACACTCCAAACCGGATCCAAAACGGGTTCCCAAAACAAAATGCTCAGCAATTAGACAATCTGTCACACGACTGTTCATGCAGGCTGAGCCGGCCAGTATGTTTACCATCTGGCATAAACACCAGTGCTGCCATCGTGACAAATATGGTATTTACGCCGCAGGTCCTTCTCTCCACAAGCAGTGTCGTCTTCTCCACATACTTGTCCTACGGAAATACGGATTTCATTTACGGCACTTTGAGTTGACACAGAGGAGTCCGTTGGGGTCAGTGAACATCGATGTGTTACGTTTAAGTAGTAGCGACAATGTCGGTCCAAACGATAGCTCTGAATTTAGTCCGGTACAGCACATTTTTACCGTGAAAACAAAAGAAGAGTGCTGATTTCCATCAGGGGTCCCGTGGCTTTTCTTTTTTTTTTTTTAGAGAAAACGGGCGAATGGTTATCGATTGTGCTAAAAATGACTACATTTATGAATTTCACCCGTTGGTCTTTTGAACATTCAATTTTATTTATAATTTCTATCAGTGACCTAAGACCATTACACCTTTAAAAGAAACAACTCTCAAATGGTTGTGGAAGGAAAACTCTATTATTAAAGATTAAGGCCGGGACTTTAGCGCGTTAATTGAGACTAATTAATTACAGAAAATATAGCGCGTTATAAGAAATAACGCATTTATTCGCACCTTTTCTTTATCCACCATTGGAACGGAACGTTTGTCACTGATGGCCCATTCACACCATTGAAGTGGAACGTTTCTCACTGTATCACCGTTTCACACCTACCCAATATGCTAACGCACACGGAAGCGGCAGTCCACCCGGAGTCACGACATTGAGGAGTCAGAAACTGAGCGCTTGAGCGCTGTTCAAATGGCCTGAATAGGGACAAACTGCAGTTGAAGTCAATGTAGAAGAATCGCCATTGGTCTACTAGCTCTATGGAGTAAACGTAACTCAGTCTATACTCTAAAGCTCCGTCCGCCTCCTCGTCCTCTTCCCCCGCAGCAAAAACAAAACAAAACAACTCGCAACATGAACGACAAACCAGATGAGCAAGCATTACTCGGCCCCGTTGATGGCAAATTTAGATTTAAGCAAAGAACGGATGGAAGCGTGGACAAAAAGGCAGTTTATGCAACAAAGAATTTGCATACCATCGCAGCAGTTCGAGCCTCAAATCACATCCAACATGTTGGAGCTAGTGTTACTGTCCCCGTTTCGTAGAAATCTATGTAGAAGAGCCACCATTGGACTGACCCCGTGAAGAGAAGGGAGCTTGGGTAAGTCTTTCTGCATTCTGGCTAGTACCAGAGCGACGTTGAGGTGTCCGACATTCAATGGCTTGAATAGGGACAAACTGGAGTTGGCGACCGGCGCTCATCAGTGCAGCTGGAGTCGAGTTCATATTGGCTGTAGCCGTGTGTGTGTGTGTGTTCAGATGATCAACTGACGTGGGATTTGAGCAAACAAATCCTCCGTGAGCGGTTTGATCGTAGCCTAGTTCAGAGTAGTTCACTTCACTGTGTTTATCTGACGCTAAATAGCATGATAATAATGACTGCTAAATGTACGCAAATGTATGCTCCAGAACAATCAGCGCTGTGTGTGTGGCACTGCCTTTCTTACCAGCTAGTCTTCCAAGTACCAGTATTTTATTTATTTTGCCCCAGAGTCAATTATTGTACTGGACTGACTGAGAAATGCTAACGTTTGTACTTGAATTTGGTAAATAAGAAGAAGAAAAAAAGAAAAGAGGAAAGCTTTGGAATTGGGGAATCTTTTTGAATCGAGAATTTTTAAAAAAAATCTAGAAATCTAGTTTTTGGATCGAATTGTGACCTAGAAAATTGATACTGAATTGTATGGTGGGACACCCACAGATTCACAGGCCTAGTATTCAGTTCATTGCTTCACTCATTCAGTTCATTGCTTCACTGGTAATATCAAATTCAGTTCAAAAATGTGCTTTCTCACTTTTCTCAGGTAAATAATAATATGCGATTAAAATGAGATTAATTGAGATTAATTAATTATTGAGCCTCTAATTAATTAGATCAAAAATTTTAATCGAGTCCCACCCCTATTAAAGATATTTTTTTCATATTTTTTACTTGTGTGGAAAGAATATTAACATAACCAACGTTGACGGGAAATCTCTTTTAGATTAAATATCCGTGAAGGAAAAAGAACAATGCAACACAAAAAAAGGACCCATATAATAAAACACTGTGCGGATGTCTCCAATATTGCAATCTACTCCTTCTACGCTCCCTCTCTCTCCCCCTCTGTCTCTTTTTCTCTCGGTGATGCAGCCCTGAAAATTGAATGCCAGTTGTTTTCCAGCCCATCTCCTCTGTGAAGAGGCTGCCAACCTTTGCACCGTGCCAACGCGTGCCTCCCAGCTATTCGCCAGCCTTTCATCTGGCACACACAGACAAAGGAGAAATTGCTCGGCCCATCCCCCTGCCCTCGCCAATTCGGCACTCGACGTCGCTGCTTTTCAATTCTGTTATAGTGGAGGGGCAACCAATGAGCCGTGCCATTGTTATTCCTCTATCCTGAAGTGGAGGGGGAGCGCACACGCGCATGTACGCACGCACACACCCATACTGTAGCTAGCCTGACGCACGCTACCACCAAACACAGACACTGTAGCTAGGTAGACTCATGCTCTTAACAAACACAAATACTGTAGCTACCACCAAACACTCACATTCAATGGACCTACAATGTAAGTACATACACCCAACTGCCCCCAACTAAACCCAATATCACTTACACTGCTAGCATTTATTGAAACATTGTAATTTGATTTTAAAGACAATGCTCAAGTTTGAAGAGCATCTTATGTTAGCATGTTGGAAGATGCACAGTAAGTGACTAAGCATGTCACTTTCTGTCCACCACCTGTAGTAGGTCAGCCTCTATCTTGACTGCTCTGTGCCACGTGATGAGTAAACCGGAACCCAATGAAACCCTGTTGAAAAGATTAGTGTCTTTTGGTATTGTTAAATGACTAGCATCTTTTTATGAGAGAAATGGATCAATGTACAGCATGTTCCATTTACGTTTTTAAATTGATATACGATATCAGCCATGATCAGCGCATCTGAGCATTGTGGGCGAGGTTTGCAGTGTGTTTTCATTGGGTTCTGAGCATCAGGGGCGGAGTTTTGACCAAACGTGCCAGATCTGGGACAAGGAAGATGACCACAAGAAACTACCAAGACGATGTTAGGATGCTAGCAATTAATTGCATTATGCCTCGATAAACAATAGAAGTATAAAGGAGTGATTGCCGACGATCGCCGACAATGGCGACGGGTGTAACTATTGTTTAATGCTTTCACTGCTTTAGGCACTCGCCTAAAAAATATATATACTTTGGCGCCCCCTAGTGGCCACAAAAAGGCAGGAAAGGCGGGTTTGGCACTAAAACTACTTGACGGCTTCAACCCCACTGGCCTGTTTTGTGTTAAGAATGATACTGACTTGTTATTATATGGATATGCTGCGGTTATTTGTTATAATGTACACTCCCATCCACACCCCGTACATACATACAGTACATAGTCATCAATCAGTCCGTGTGTGGAAAGTAAGTGACATATAATGTTATATTCCTCCGGGAAAAAAAATGTCAGTCGTGTGCCTCCATCGATCACACCGGAGCCGCTGCCCGTCGACATGCAGTCAACCCACATTTCATTACAAATGACCTGCGTTGGCGCGATACACCGAGAAATTAGGCAGCGTGGACTCCTTCTCTGGATCCCTGTGACGGTGACGTCTGGGTCACCTCAGATTCGTACTCCTGGACTCGGGGGTTAATTGGTGGCAGTCAGTCTGACGGCCCCGGCCAGACGCCGGGGCTGGTGGCAGGGCAGGGCCGGATCTAGAGGGGGGCAGGGGTGGGCACATGTGCATCCTGCCCACCCAATAAAATGTAATATCAGTGGTTTTCATCATTGGTCCGGGGACCACCAGTGGTTCAGAGCTTGTAGCTCTGATATTTTTGAAAAATTGTGAAAATGTGATGCAAATCTTTGAATATATATTCTTTCGTAAATAAATATTTTGCATCTGGGTGATCCCTAGGACAACACGTTTTGATGGCAGATGGGGGGTCCGCAGCCAAATATAGATAATTCTGGTGGTCCTTGGCATGAAATATGTTAAGCATCACTGACACAGGAACATAGATTTTTCAGAGAAACTAGAATCTGTCAGAATCTAGCATCAGAAACTAGAAACTAGTCACAAACTAGAATCAAGTGTAAAAAACTAGAATCAGGTGTCAAATAGAATATATTCTTAGATTTGCTCATCATTTTCACAATTTAAAAAAAATATATATCAAAGTGTAACATAATGCGTTGAACACCAAAATGCGTTCAGTACACAAAGGGTTAATGGTGGAAAGTTGGTTAACCAGATATAAATCTTTGAGAGTGTAGAAATTAAACCAAATGGACCCGCGTATCATTTTACACTCTCAAGAGTTGAAATACTGTATTCATCATGTGAATTAGCCCAAAGTCTACACAACTAGAGAATGTAGAAGATGAATGGTCATTTTGATCTTTATGTTTGACTGTTTTGTTTCCCAAATCCAGCCTGGAATTGTGTACAAAAGCAAAATAAATCTTTAGTTTTGGGGTCTGCAGGGCTAAAATGACATCAAATCGTGGTCCGTAGCTCAAATGCCGAATAAATAGTGGGTCAAAAAGATTGAAACCCACTGCTTCATATGAAAAACTTTGGAGTTGCCGGCCCACCCTGCCATTCTTCCAGCCCACCCTAGTAGGGCTGGCTAAATCCGTCCCTGTGGCAGGGAGTGGGTGCGCTGCTCTGCTGATGGCGTGGTGGAGAGGAGAGACAGGTGGGCACACTCCTTTCTCCAGCCTCTCTAGCCCTCACCTCCCCCTGGGGGACTGTTGACTGACAGAACTACTCTCTCTCCTTCAGGTGTCAGGAACAAAGACGTTTTTTTTGTTCTCTTTTTCCCCACAAATTTGTAACCCCTTTTTTTTTACCCAGTGCCAAATATTTAATGTAACCCTCCTTGGCTTTGCAGTCTACACTCACTCTGCCATCCTGGGGAGAGAAACGGACTGACCTCATGCTTCCATTGATGCATGAGGAGTACAAGCCGCCTCCTTTCACCTGTCAGGTGGAGAGTTTCTTCGCGTATCGCAGGACCCAACAACCCAACTAGTTCCTTTCTTCTCAGTATAGAGACCAGGATTATTGCATGTTTTTTACCCATACCCATAACCTACGTTGGGCAGTAACGAATTTTAGATTACATATTACTGGAATATTATTACTTTTGCTCCAAAAAGTAAAGTAACGAGATTACTCTGCCAAAATGGGTAATAAGTAATGCATTACTTTGCAAGTAACGCCAAGTTACTTTTTTTAAGTTTAAAAAGTCAGAGACAAATTTCGAAATCTGGTTGCAGGTCTGTTTTGTGATTCAAGGTTAAAATGTTCCCATTGCTTCTCTCTGCTCTTTTTATTTATGTATTTTTTAATCTAAGACATTTACAATGCAATCATTTTGTTGGCTTTGTTTTCAGGTGCAGTTTGTGGGATTGGAGACTATTATTATTCCAATAAATTGGATTCAGTTCTAAAAGAGCTCGCTAAACAGATTGTACATCTCTATTTTTTCAAAGGTGGGAGTTGAGAACTTGGGAAAGTAATAATGTAATATGTAATGCATTACTCTTCAATTCCAGTAATAAGTAAAGTAATGATATTACTTTGTCTAAGGGGTAACGAGTAAAGTAAAGAAGTTACTTTCCTAAGTAATATTGACCAACACTGCCCATAACCTACCTATAGGGGACATGGGGAAAATGTGCAATCTCCACACAGGCAGGCCCTTTTTGCTGCACTCCACCTAAGGTACACATCTACCTGTACAAGCTGTGGAACGTTGTGAGCTTGAACATCTGCTATTTTCGACGTGTTAAATCAAGCATTAAAACACCATCAAGGGTTAAGATCTTATGACATTTAGTCAACCACTGTCTAGCCTGGCCTAACCTGAAATGTTTTTGGACTGGGGGGGGGGGGGCCTCTCTATTTCGACGGCAGATGAGCTGATCTGATTTGATCTCACCAACGTGTCGTCATCCCCGGCCCTCCCCCACCCTCCACTGCTGTGCTACGTCACACAGACGCCCACCCCGGGAGCTTCTACACAGCTAACACTCCCACTTCTAGACAGCTAACAAACTAGTCCAGGCTTTCCGTTTTCGCGCAATGTGGACGAAAATGAAAGTGGCGAAAACCTTTTCGCAGTATAGTATCCAAAGAGTAAAGAGTGTCCTGCAGAGATACAGACAAAAGTAGGAATGGAAAACTCTGGAGAACAAAGCATATGAAGTTACTCAGTACAGTAACATCTTTGCCCAATCGAGGTTCTAAACGGGGCTCTAGCTATACATCAGTGTGTCCCCATTACCACATTTAGGTTGCTTGAAAAAAATTGCATATGATGTGATCCTCACCCGGAAAAGTAAAATAATAACGTGAAAACATATCACAAAAGAAAATGTCCTTCAAATGTCCCAGGAAAACACCTCCAAAAAAGTAACACATCAATTATTTAACATTCACATTAAAAAAGGGGAAACAGGAATGTTTGGCCTTCAGTGTGTCACACCATTACTGACACACACACACGTGCCAGAGAGGGGGTGCTAAAAACGTGGCGCGCCGTGGGGTGATGACTATTAGATGAGGTGAGATGGAGTGTGTGTGTGTGTGTGTGTGTGTGTGTGTGTGTGTGTGTGTGTGTGTGTGTGCATAAGTACATAACGTAGGTTGTCTGGCGTCTGGGGAGAGAGGGCTTCTATTGTTGGTACGTGAGCAATGAAATGTTTCTCGCCTGCAGTGTTGCGACGTATTTACCCTGTCTGGACTCTGTCGGTGGCAAATCTGGCAATGGACTTTACTGCAGCGACACTCAGTCCTTTTCATGTCAAGGACCTGAGTTTGTTATACATTTGGCTACACCATTTAATAATACAACAAATAAATGAAGAAATGCCTGGGATTACTTCACTGTAAAATACTCTACAATGTTTTGCAACTCTGAGAGTGCACAAATGGAACCAAATGGAGCTGTAAGGCTCTGTTTGGATCCCATGTGGTCCCCGGAGGGGATGTTGAGAAAAAATGTGTGTGTGTGTGTGTGTGTGTGTGTGTGTGTGTGAGTGGGGGGGGGGGGGGTGTCTGTGTGTCTGCGGGGGTGTGTCTGCGTGTGTGTGTGTCTGCGTGCGTGTGAGTCTTACATTCCTACAACAAGCTGTACTGTAGTGGGAGAGCTCTGAGTCTGTCTTGAGAGATTACCTCTGTCCATGCTGTTGTATTGGCATAGAGTGACTGTGCAGTGTACAGGCTGATTAGTTCTTGTGGCAAACCAGGGGGAATAGCCACGCCCACCCCACACAGAAGGAGGCTGGGGGAGGTGATAGAGGGAGTATACTACCCTGTACAGGTGCTGCAGCCAATGGGAGCCTGGGCATGGTCTCACCTGCAGCCAGTCAGGCCATTAGCAGGAGTTATTAAATAGCAGGCGCCCCAGCTGTGCGGGCCTTTCTGTGAGGAAGCATGGAGGAGTGAGGAAGCAACTCTGTTCTCTCTGTTCCTGAGGAGTATTATGATGGCTAAATCACGAGTGAGTACAACCTTTAAATCAAACAAATGGAAACCACCCGGATGTGTGTGCGCGTTGTGGCTCACCTGGTTTCTCTCTCTCCCCCTCCATCCTAGGCCGACTGAACTCCTACACCACTGGGGAAAGCTGTGCTCTCCCCCCCCCCCCCCCCCTCAACCAGATCTCTAAGTCACTAGCTCTCTCTCTGCTTTGCCCCTTCCAGGACTGTGCCGTATGAGTGAAGGAGCTATAGCCCCAGACTGAAGAAGACTGAAGATTTTTTGCCCCGATTTACCCTACCCCGTACTAGTTAATAAAAAGACAATTTAAGTTACCAGCAGATATTGACTCTGAGCCTCTTATTTTATTGTGAATATTGCCATTCTCCCCTGGGTTGCCACATTTGGTGGAGAAGTGGGGCATCGGCGGTCCAGCGCTGTATATTCACAATAGAATAAGTACTTGTGAGTGCAACACGCTGCATAATGGAGAACGCTTTGACCAAGCTCATACAGACCCAGGCCCAGCAGGCTAAGGGCCTAGAGGCTTTACAGGAGGCCATTACTAAGCTGAGCACGCACCTGACGAAGTCGGAAATAATAATTGATCCCTGCAAGGTGCTCACCAAACAGACAGCCGATGACGACATTGAGGCGTACCTTGAGATTTTTGAAAGAACCGCAGAGAGAGAGCAGTGGCCAAAGGCGCAGTGGGCAGGCATACTGGCCCCCTTTCTGATAGGAGAAGCACAACGGGCCTACCGGGACCTACCGCACACGGACGTGAACAACTATGATACCTTGAAGGCGGCCATCTTGGCACACTATGGACACAACCTTCAAACCAGAGCACAGCGGTTCCACATGTGGTCATATGACTCCACAGCCCCGGTTCGGCCACAGATTGCTGCCCTGATGCGCCTGACTCGTGCCTGGCTGGTGTCGGGGGAGGGGCCACCAGCCCTGGATAGAATTATGCTGGACCGCTGCACTAGAGCGCTACCAACCGAGGCCAAACGGCACATCGCCCAAAGCAGCCCAGGTACTGTGGATGCCCTGATAGCATTACTTGAGAATCACCAGGTCACAATGGATCTGATGCGAGGCAGCCGGCAGGAGAACCCCCCGCCTAAGACCCGGTCTGACCCCAGAGGAGAGAAAGCCCGGCAGAGAAAGGG
The DNA here is from genome assembly GCA_039105355.1 of Benthosema pterotum. Lineage (NCBI taxonomy): Eukaryota > Metazoa > Chordata > Actinopteri > Myctophiformes > Myctophidae > Benthosema > Benthosema pterotum. The sequence goes on from CM076974.1 coordinate 41,297,829, forward strand.
TGACGCTGAAGCCTCACCCCGGGGCCCCCCTGGCAGGCAGGATTCAACACGGTCACCACCGCCACGACCCCCGCCTGCCAATCGTGATCGTCGACGGTGCTTCACCTGTGGCCAGGAAGGCCATTTATCCTGGAATTGCCCTGGGAATGAAGAGTCCATGCCTACAGAAGGCTCCTCCGATCCACAACAGAGGGACGGTGCCTATCTCACCACTTGTTGGGCCCACGAGAGCACCGAAGCCCCCAGGCTCCCCATTAAGATAGGGGACCGAGATGCTGAAGCCTTACTGGACTCCGGAAGTCATGTGACCCTCCTCCGTCCCGAGTTAGTGGGGGGCACTCCAGGGCCACCGATTCCGGTCTCCTGCGTCCATGGTGACACACAGAGTTACCCCACCACCCACGTCAAGATACAGACCACCAGAGGGTCCTTCGAGGTCTGGGCCGGAGTGGTGGAAAAATTGCCTGTCCCCGTGCTGATAGGACGAGACTGCCCCATTTTCTGGCGGCTGTGGGGCCGTAAGACCGACTGCAAGAGTGGCAGTAAAAGGCGAAGGCCCCGGCGCACCGCTAAGTCACCGAAGTTGCATGTCTGCGCTGCCACTTCGGATATCCCCCTGTCCTCTGGAACCGAGACCGACGGAGAGGCTTGCGTCCCTGCCGAGGTCCCCGGGAAGGTCACCGAACCTGATACCTCGACCGACGAGAGTTTTGCTGAAGCGTTCTCACAGTTCCCCCCGGAGGAGGAGGAACCAGGGGTCCGACCCGGACAGTTCGGGACCGCCCAGTTAGAGGATCCCAATCTGGAGCAGGCCAGACGAGATGTGGCTGCCATAGATGGAAAACGGGTCGACGGGGTGAGTGTTGCCAGTTATCCATATTTTGCTGTAAGAAATGGACTGTTTTACAGGGTGGTTAAAGGGGACACAGACCAGGAGGTGGAGCAGTTGCTCGTGCCAAAACGCTACATCCCTAAAGTATTATATTTAGCGCATTCTCACCTGCTGGGAGCTCACTTGGGGGTAGAAAAAAACTTATGACAGGATTTTGGGCCGCTTCTATTGGCCAGGTGTAAAGAAAGCAGTTCAGGAATATTGCAGAAGCTGTGCAGAGTGCCAAAAAACAGCCCCAAAGGTACAATATCGAAATCCATTGATCCCCTTACCCATAATCGACACCCCCTTCGACAGAATAGCTATGGACATTATTGGTCCACTGACAAAGTCCAGCAGGGGTCATCGGTACATCCTTGTCACACTGGACTATGCCACCCGCTACCCGGAGGCAGTCCCGCTACGGACAGCCAATGCCAAGACAGTGGCCAGGGAGCTCTTTCTCTTGTTCAGTCGTGCTGGCATCGCGAGAGAAGTTCTCACTGACCAGGGCAGCTGTTTCATGGCACGACTTATGAAGGAGATGTGCAAGCTGTTAAAGGTGAGGCAGATAAGAACATCGGTCTACCACCCGGAGACCGACGGGTTGACGGAACGTTTTAATAAGACCCTAAAACAAATGCTCAGGAAGGTTGTTGATGTTGACGGGAAGGATTGGGACCAGCTAATACCCTATGTCTTGTTTTCCATCCGAGAAGTCCCCCAGGCGTCCACAGGGTTCTCCCCCTTTGAGTTGCTGTATGGACGGAAACCCAGGGGCATGCTGGACCTTGCCAGAGAGGCGTGGGAACAACAGCCGTCCCCTCATCGCTCGGTCATACGTGGACCAGATGCAAGAGCGAATGGGTAAGGTCTGGCCTCTCGTTCGTGAGCATATGCAGAAGGCTCAGCAAGCTCAAGCCCGGGTGTACAACCGCAATGCCCAAGTACGTGAATTTCAGCCGGGGGAACTGGTTCTCGTCCTTGTCCCTACGGCTGAATGTAAGTTCCTCGCCAAGTGGCATGGGCCCTATGAGGTAGTTGAAAAGGTCGGTGAGGTCAACTACAAGGTGAGACTCCGCCCTTACCGCATACCTGAGGCCAAGAGGGAGACCATCCGAGATGAGGTCAAGAGAATGCTAGACTTGGGGGTGATTGAGGAATCACAGAGTGCCTGGTCAAGTCCTATTGTTTTGATTCCCAAGCCAGATGGCACAGAGCGCTTCTGCAATGATTTTAGAAAATTGAACGAAATCTCCAAATTCGATTCATACCCTATGCCCAGAGTGGACGAACTCATTGAACGTTTAGGCCCCGCCCGCTTCATATCAACCCTTGACCTCACTAAAGGGTACTGGCAGGTGCCCCTCACTGAAGCTGCGAAGGAGAAAACCGCCTTCTCCACCCCTGAGGGCCTATACCACTACCGGGTCCTGCCTTTTGGGGTCCATGGGGCACCTGCCACGTTCCAGCGCATGATGGACATAATCCTCAGACCTCATCGTGAGTATTCTGCATGTTACATTGATGATATTGCCATATACAGTAATGACTGGAATTCCCATCTGACCCACTTGAGAGCTGTCCTAGGAGCCTTGCGACGTGCTGGTCTGACAGCCAACCCCATGAAATGCCACCTGGGCCTGGAGGAGGCCCAATATTTGGGTTACACAATAGGAAGAGGCAACGTGAAACCACAACTCCGGAAAGTGGAGGCGGTGAAAACCTGGCCTAAGCCTGCCACTAAGCGCCAGGTAAAGTCATTTCTGGGCCTAATTGGCTATTATCAATGTTTCATTCCCCATTTTGCTACAGTTGCAGCACCACTACATGAGATGACCAAGAAAAGCCTCCCAAATCAGGTGGTCTGGACGGCTGAGGCAGAGGAAGCATTTGCCACCCTCCGGAACGCGCTATGCACAGAGCCGGTTCTACGGACCCCTAACTTTAAAGTACCCTTCATTGTACAGGCTGATGCCTCAGGCACCGGGATTGGGGCCGTACTGTCTCAAGTCCAGGATGGAGAGGAACACCCAGTGATCTACATAAGTCGTAAGTTGCAGAAACACGAATTGAATTACTCCACTGTAGAGAAAGAGTGTTTAGCCATCAAATGGGCTCTGCAAAAGTTGCGGTACTACCTACTGGGACGGAGATTTACACTGGTAACCGACCATGCACCACTAAAGTGGATGTCGACTGCTAAGGACAGTAATGCAAGAGTGACGAGATGGTTTTTGGATCTGCAGAATTTTAACTTTGCTGTTGAGCACAGGTCGGGCAAGGCCCATGGCAACGCAGACGCCCTGTCCAGGAGGGATGAGAGCTGCTGGTTTGTTGACGCTCCTGGCCACGGCCTGGAGCTGGAGAGGGGGGTGTGTGGCAAACCAGGGGGAATAGCCACGCCCACCCCACACAGAAGGAGGCTGGGGGAGGTGATAGAGGGAGTATACTACCCTGTACAGGTGCTGCAGCCAATGGGAGCCTGGGCATGGTCTCACCTGCAGCCAGTCAGGCCATTAGCAGGAGTTATTAAATAGCAGGCGCCCCAGCTGTGCGGGCCTTTCTGTGAGGAAGCATGGAGGAGTGAGGAAGCAACTCTGTTCTCTCTGTTCCTGAGGAGTATTATGATGGCTAAATCACGAGTGAGTACAACCTTTAAATCAAACAAATGGAAACCACCCGGATGTGTGTGCGCGTTGTGGCTCACCTGGTTTCTCTCTCTCCCCCTCCATCCTAGGCCGACTGAACTCCTACACCACTGGGGAAAGCTGTGCTCTCCCCCCCCCCCCCCCCTCAACCAGATCTCTAAGTCACTAGCTCTCTCTCTGCTTTGCCCCTTCCAGGACTGTGCCGTATGAGTGAAGGAGCCCTAGCCCCAGACTGAAGAAGTCCTAAGTTGATTTTTTGCCCCGATTTACCCTACCCCGTACTAGTTAATAAAAAGACAATTTAAGTTACCGGCAGATATTGACTCTGAGCCTCTTATTTTATTGTGAATATTGCCATTCTCCCCTGGGTTGCCACAGGCTGATTAGTTCTGCATAATGGGAATTGTTCCCCCAGAGAAAGGCTTAAGGGGAATGTTCTCTATCAATGGAATGGTTCATCACAAGTGCATCATATCTGTTGTTTCTTATATACACGATGATAACATCAACAATGAACTTAAATGCACTTCAAAACTATCACCATGTCCCCTTCCAATAAGATCAATGTGTAATCTGGCAGACAGGAAACCATTGATGTTCAATAATTGTATAATATATAGGCTCTACGCTATGCAGTAGCCATATGGGCAAGAAATTAAACTGCTGCCCTACTTCCTATTGCCAATCTTATTAAATAAGGTGCCATCCTGACTTTGGCTTTGGAGTACTTCACCACCGAGTACTTCACCACTTTTCAACTTATCTTCATATGATAGGTCCTCACTAATAATCATGATAAAATGGCACAATATTTTGAAAAACAATGGCTGTGGGCAGCTGCCCACAGCCAGTGTTTTTTCAGAAACCCGCCCACCAGTGACATCATCAATGGAGAATTCAAGCTGCAGGTGCAAAAAATCATTCACCCGATAATGAAAGTCCAAACATTTTTGTAAAAAACAAAAAAACAAAAAACAAAACAAAAAAAAAACAATCCAATACAATTCCTAACAATAACGTCACTGTTGGACGGGTTTCTGAACTGAAACCTGTCTGAGAAATAGTATTTTGAGAGATGTAATGTGATCATAGGTATACTGCCAGGATGTGGATAGGTCAGGTGCTGGCAAACATTACTTTCTGAAGAGGGGTGGGGGGGCATGCCATAAGTCCAGTTGACAGAAAGGGTCCTGAGGTGTGCCACCCCCCCGCTGGGCACTGAGACTGGAGCCGTGTTGCTCCCTGACCACACAAGACCCTCAGTCTGCTCCTTCATCAGAGTGTCATCATGGCTCCCCTTCAGACAGACTGCTCCAAGGATATCACACATAAGCTGCTATGTTAAAAAAAAACCTGTGGGCCACGGTGAGTGAAGACGACACACTAGCACGCTTCAGGGGAGTGGTCCCCGTCTAAGTGACATCCGGGGACCCCTTGAGGGGGGTTACAGGGGTCCTGAGCAAATTCTGTGTTAATATTTAATATAATTCTGTTCACATCAAAATCTGTCCCATTAGCCAATGTTGGCGCAATAATACCGATGCATCTGTGTTTATAGTATAAACACACATGCATCAATAGTGTTGCACCAGCATCGGACAATATATTCACTGTACCATGCCATGAATGTATTACTGTAATGTACTGTATTGCGTTTTTCCTTGCATAACAGCAAAAGAGAAGAGCTTTGCTTAGTGCAATGCATATTTGCATGGTTTGCAACAAATGCATTGCATTCTAAATCATATACAGTATATTGTGTAGTTGTGCACCCTTTGGGATATCCCTTCTTTGTGCAGACAAATGAGTGTTTAATTGGGTATATCGATCACTTTTATGTGGCCATATTTTGATAGCCGTTTTACAAAAGCAATAAGCCACGCAAGGCTTTTCTGTGATTACTGATTCTAGAACAACCAAGGGGTGAATCATGCAATGCCCGAGGCTGATTCTAAACAAAAAAAGGATTCTAAATCAGTATTCTGTACAACCCCATGTTTGTATGCCAACGATGCTCAATACTTTTCATGTCAAGGACCCATAGAATTATCTGAATTTGGCTGCAGACCCCCATCTGAAAGTATGTAGCTCTAGGCATTCCAACCAAAAGCAAATCTTTGAGTTAAAAATGTTCGCTCTGAAGGAATATACTGTATATTTAAAAACAGCAGAGCTACAAGCTCATAGAGTGGTGCAGTGCTATGAGCCTGTAGATCATAATTCAATAGCTGAAAGTATAACATAATGCATAAAACACCAGAAGGGGTTCCCATGTTGAATATGTTAAAAGAGACGTAACTGTTCTTTTTCATCTACCGGTATGTTTTGGCAAACGCTCCTCCCTGAGTAGGGATGCGGCGTTCTGGCGTTCAACTCGTTAAACCCACACCTGATGCAAGTTCAGAGACACAGAACCTCCATCACTCCACTATACTCATTCACTAATGTGCTCCTCTTTGGTTGAACAAAAGGTCCATCTAACCTGAGCCACCGCATGGGCTATCAAAGCAACACTTTCCTTACCTATCTTTCTCTCTCCTTCAGAGAACAACACACAGTATAGAAAGGAAACAAAAGAGAGGCAGCAAAGACAGTTACAGGGGGAGCGAGAGAGGAAAGTACAGAGTCCAGTAATAGGACTGTAATTGCAGCCTGTCTCGTCCATTTATCAGCACCATTCATTCATCGGTAAAAAGCACAGTGAACTCCACACACTACGGCACTCAGAATGAAATGAACCAAATAAAAGACACTGCGCAGTGTCAGAACCCCTGGCTTGTGTCCGTCTGCGGTGGAGGTTGACAGACAGGCTAAGCCACTCTGATCTCCACGAGGAGGCGTGAGCCACCGCTGACGGACGACTCCGCTCCAAAATGACGCCCTCAAGGCTCAAGCTCTCCAGATTCAGCACGTCCCTCTGCCTTTCTCTGTGGACGTCTGCTCCGAAGGGGGGGGGCGGCCGTCACCCCGAACAACATGCCACTCGTCTGCTGATTTAGGTTGCCACCCCCCGGTACCAGACGGCAGGGAGAGAGGGAGGCAGGGGCGGATCTAGGCATGGGTATGGGGGGGCGATGCTCCCCTAAATACCCAGTCTGCCCCCCAAAACACGATGCCATGCAAAACAACCCAAGATATTTCAAATTAAAGTGCTTGTATTTAAAATGATTTGAAACACTATTACTGCTACCAACTACAATTTTGGCACCACTAAACCAACAGCATTTCATCATTGAAAACAGAAAACTCTCTGAGTCAGAACTTTAGCTTTATGCATGCTGTGTGTCTGTTGCAACTTCAACACTTCAACTGAAAATGGAGTGGGTGCGGCTTCATCACCCGTGGTGCGAAGCGACACGGGCAATGAAGCCGCCCCCATACCATTTTCTCTTGCCCCTCCAACATGTTCTCTTGCCCCCCCCCCCCCCCCCCCCCCCCCAAATGGGACATGTTACATCCGCCCCTGAGAGGGATGATGTGTGAGACTAGGCAGAGAATAAAGGATATCGCTTGGTCTAAATTGGCTTGTATCACGGCGGGATAAGGCAGACCTCGGTGGGAGGGGGTGGGGTGGGAGGGATAAAATGGTAAAACTTGAAAATGAGAGGTAGGGAGGAAGAGACAGGCCTGAGGATAATTGAGAGAACGAGGGACAGAGTGAGAAGTTACAAATGATAGTTGTGCCGGATGTGACTGGCTGGAGGGAGGTGGGAAGGAAATCTGTTTTTGTTAACTCAACGCACTAGAACTAGAACGATGAAACCATAGAAACACGTGTTAATAGGGGAAGGACTATAAAGAACTGTCTGCATATTGTCTGTCAAATTAGAGATAGAAAATATACTGTACAATTACTGCATGTGTGCCAAAGTTTCTTTCTGGCGTTTTTTCTTTCTAACGCCAGAGTAGGAAATCTATCAGATTCAGTAGTATCAGTATTAGTACACAATATACGGTATGCATAAACAGAGACAAGCAAAAACCGTATCTGTTAACATGTAACATAGTACTGGGAGGTTGTGACGTGAGAATCGTGGTCAACATGGGGCCTCAATGATATGCTGGTATAGAGGGCTGGCTGGGAGGTGAGACTGACAGGAACATTGTCTTTGATACTAGCGCTTGGTTTACTTTGTTTTCCACCTTATTTTCCACCTTGTCCTTTTTTTTTTCCTTCATGCGAGTGGAAAGAGCTCACAGATAAAAACAGGACAATAACCTGACAAGTGTGTATGGTTCGACAGGGAAATAATGGCTGGCAACTTTACCACAGAGGCAGAAAAGGAACACAGCGAGATGGGATGAGAGAGGGAAGGAGGGAGGGAGGGAGAGAGAGAGAACAGCACTCTTACCTGTGCAATCTGTCCTCCAGTAGCTCAATGTACTTTGTGGTGTTCTCTTTCAGTCTGCTCTCTGTACAAAGAGAGAATCAGAGAGAGAGAGAGAGAGAGAGAGAGAGAGAGAGAGAGAGAGAGAGAGAGAGAGAGAGAGAGATTCAGAAAGAGGGAGAAAAGAGACGCCTGTTACTTACACTTCATTTGCCACTTGTATTGCCCACGGCAGGGGTATCCTAGCAACAAATCACAGCACCGCCGCCATTAAAACCCAACCAAGTCATTATTGATGAGTGCAATGTGGACGCTATTAGAGAAGCTAGACGTTATGGTTGTTATGGTTGGAGAAAAAAAATGGAACAAAGGTGCAAAAACAGATTCCCCGGACAGCTGTGTCTCGCTGCACAGTAAAAAAAAATAAAATCCTCAGTGTTAAATTATACATGTTTAACTCAGAGTGTAAACAAAATGTAAACGTTCGGTTACTCAGGACTAGTTCATAATAAGTAAAAAAAAAAAAAAAACATGTTTTTCCGCCATGCATGAACACTGACATGCATGGGAGGGCATGTCTCTATCAACCTCCTAATTGAGAACAGGCCCGTGGGGCTGGAAGGAAACTCCACCACGATGGCACACGCTAAGGCCCTTTTCTTAATGCCACGCCAGGATTTTTCGGTGAGGGGCACAAGGTTGGACGCCTAGCCGGTGTATTGCCTATTTCTCCCCTACCCTCCCTCCCCTATCTGCTGCCAGCCAGCCAGCCAGCACACTGTGCCTGAGGAAGCAGACATACACACGCGCACACGCACGCATACACACGGCCCGGCTAGGTGGTGTGTGTGTTTCTCTGGAGCCCGTACACGCAGGAGAGGAGGGAAACGTGAGTGTCGTTAATGAGCTCATGTATGAAACATGAGAACAGACTATACCCCCCGCAGCGGCCGAACCTCCCGACGCAATATGATGCACTTAAAACGAAACTCACTCCATATCATAGTATTGCACGCCGCCGCCTCGCAGCGCACGCATTCATATATGGACACTTAATACTTGCGGCCGCACAGAAAAACATGCGCTTGTGCGCACACACAGTGCATATCCCTGAAATAATACAGTGTATAGAATAGTTACAGATCACATTGTGGGGCGACAGTGGCCCAGTTGGTAAGAGCATGTTGTCCAATGATGCGTGGGTCGGCGGTTTGAAATCCTGGCTCCTCCTGTCTACATGTTGAAGTGTCCATGGGCAAGACACTGGACACCAAATTGCTCCTGGTGTGCTGGTTGTGCCTGTCGCAATTTTTGTGTGAATGGGTGAATGGAATGTACTTCGTTAAGCGTCTTGGATAAAGGTGCAATATAAACACATTGCTTACCATTGTGGAACACACACAAGGCTGTCATGTTCAAACCATTCACCCTGCCACTTACATCCTGTGCATTTTTCCACGCCATCCCCCTCCATGCACATTCAGTGGGACGCACACTCAGAGACACATAGAAACCTAATTGGTTCTCCTATCCTGAAATGAATCACACTGGGCTTTTGAAGTCTAATTTGTATTATTGTCTCCGGCGGTGGTTATTAGACAGCAATGGCTCCCGGATGAGACATGTTGGGGGGGTGGGACGGAGCACAGTGGGGGGTGGGACGGGTAAAGAATGGCAATATGGATTTGAGATAGCTCAGTGTTATGTGTTGCACAAACAAACGTTTACAATGCAGGCACGCAGGAACACTGTCTGAAAATGTAGCATTTGATTACAACTGGATTCTGTAACAGTATTCGAACTAGGGGTGGGACGATTCACTTACCTCACGATACGATACAATATTGATATTTAGGCTTATGAATCGATTTATATTACGATTCTTAATTTTCCTGCGATTCGATTTGATATATTGATACAGTATATTGCATCTTTTCTACACAAATTATTGAGCTTTTATTATACTAGAACATTTTAAAGGGGAATTCCAACCATTTCCAAGATTTTTTCTGAGGGTGTACAAATGGAACCAAATGGACCCGTTAGGGTCCATTTGGTTCCATTTGTATCAGACATGTATCAGACATGTCTGTCCTGATGAAGGTCTATTGAACGAAACGTTGACAAATAAAGAGCTTTATGGCAAGCATTTGACGGTGTGCGGGACCTTTTTTCCTTTTTGCATTTTGACTTCCACTGCCCTACGCACCCGTCACCAACAATTTGAGGTGTGCATTGGCCTTTTTCTTTTTAGAAAAAAGATCCTAAAAAGAAAAATCATTAACAAACACAACACAAACACAACTTGGTGATGTCATCAAGTTGTGTTATCACCACAAGTTCAATCAACTAGAACATTTTAAAGCAATTTTAAACAATATAGATAAGAAAAAGTTCAATCATACACGTCAATGTAGCCTGATAACGTCAGTCAATCCTTCTGACAGGAACAAATCAATGAATAGGCCTACATAAGTATAAAAAAAACAATCGATTCTTGACCCAGTCTCTGTCAATCTGCATGTCAAATCACCAGTCAGTCAAGCAATCAGGGTTGAGTGGCTGGCAGCTTGCCCAGCGCACACCTGAGTCTGAGGCTACATGTAGGACTGGCTGGGGATCATTTCTCTCTTGCCCACCAAGATCACCACACCACAGATCCTGCTCTCCTCCATTCCTCCAACCGCCATTGCACACCATCCATGCACAATGTGTCCATGACTGAAAGTAAGCCATGTTGTGGATTATCCATCGCTGTTCAGACCTCACTGCACTGAGGTCCCGTGTGCTGAGATCAAATGTTTGCTCCAGTTTGCTGCTCTAAGATGAACTGCTGCAGTTTGTTGATTGTAGGCTGTTTTGTAGATGTTTATTTATTATACCACTCCAGTTTATGTTATCTTTATGTATGCCTATGATATGGACTATATTTAATATGTGTATGATGTATATTTGATTGTATTTATGCTTGCGTATTATCTGATATACCGGCCGGTATATATACATGTGTGTCTGTGTATATATTTAATTATGTCTTGAATTATGTATTGGTATACATATACATAATATCATTATTGATTGAATAATTGAGTTATTTGATTACATGATTATGATTTATTATTGAAGTGCCCATGCTTTGCCTATTAGGGATGTGATGAATTATTATTTCAGTATTATCGATACAGACTATTGTCTTTATTATGTTCAGACCAGGCATCCATTAAAATACCTGAAACCAATCCTCTGCCTCTCAATGGTCAGCTTGGCCGGTGGCCTCACCTGTCCAGCACCTCAGTCACTGACCTGAACTTTTTTTTTTTCAGACGATATTGGGTCATTCTGACGATCCGATATGATTTAATGATTTGAAATCAATATAGTAACTATTTAAAATACATTTACATTGTCTTAAACTAAGTAAACCACTCCTTTTCTTTTCCCCCTTTTTAAAAATGTCAGAATAATAAAATTGATTATCTGCAAAGAAAACTATTTGATACCGATTATTTGCATTGCAAAACTATACATAGTCAATGTTGCTGTTTTCATTTCAATATACTTCGATTCTTGACCTAAAAAACGGTTTTCCAATGCAGTTACTATATCTTTACGCCCCTAATTGTAATGTACTGTATGTATGCAGCAACAGTGATCACAGGCTGTGGGAATTAGGTGGTGGAACTACTTGAAGTATTTCTTATTTATAATGTCCACAGCAGTTAGCACAAACAAGTCTTGTAACCCTTCTTTTTTGCTTTTTTCCCCCAGTCTAATTTCACCTGTCTGATGGTATTCTTGTCACAGCCCCTGTACAGTATGTCTCACGTAGTCCCTCTCTCTCTCAGGTACTGAGCATTAGGAGAGCCTGGGCTGTATATCCGTCACATGCTAAACCCCTTATCCCAAACTTATTTTTTTATGGTGGGTTAAACTAATATACAGTAGATTAGCATGCTGTGAAAAGTTTAGGAATATTGGGTTTAGCAGTGACAAATGGAGTCCGATATTTTTCTACTATTAAAGTTCCCACTTGAGGAGAGGTTGCATTTAGGAGCTTGAGGCTGTACTAGCCTACTCAGTACCTGTCAATAAAATGACAATGGAAGATTACAGAGACCACCACACCAACTAATATACTTACACCTAAAGATTGGTGAAAATAACGTTTAATTCACCGGAGAGAGAGAGGGAGAGAAAAAGTCTGACTACAGATTTAGCCCACAGTATTCAGGCCAGTGTGTGTAGGCTATTTGTGAGTCTCACACTAAGAGAGGGAGGGGGAGGGAGCAAGAGAGGAGGGAGAGAGAGATCATACCTGCCTGTCATTTCCATTGAAAATGGACAAATAGGCTCAGAGAGAACAGGGCCCGTGGAATAGATATCACACGTATGTGTCGTATATTATAGTATTATGTTGTATGTGGACCAGACGGCTTACCACCTCTCTAATTGCTGTCTGAGATCGGATCCCACCTGACAGAGCCTATGTCAGCCTATATCCATGGCTGCTCCGTTGAGCGGTGGTGTGCCGTGACATAGCCACTGAATAATACATGGCCGTATTAAACCCTGCTGCCAAACGTATGGGGGTGTGTGTGCACAGACGTGACATATAGTATGATACTACAGTTCTCCGCTCATGCCTGTGGCATCTTGTGGTAAAAAAGTGCGGAATTATAAAATATGTGCAATGCTTTGCATCATGAGGTTGTGAGTTTGTAAGATTATTCGTTATATACTGTTATATAATTACAGGGCCATGGCAGCAATGATATTTTTGATAGCTTATCGTCAGTAATGACACTAAGTTTCAGGGGGAATTGAGGGGAATAAAGTGTATTTAATTAACGCATGATGGCAAAAATATCAGGACGGGCAAAAAACGTGGCAGGCGTTGTGGCAGGTTACATTCGCCGTGGCAGGTATCAAAGCAGTCTCAATAGTTTTATACCTGCCGCAACAGATTTATTTAGAACTGTTGTGGCAGTTTTACTAACTGCTAAGTTACTAACCCTAAACATAACCTCAGTGAAGCCTATGCCTAAACTTAACCCTGACACCACTGTTGGTAAAACTGCTGCCGATTTATACCTGCAACGACGGATTTATACCTGCCGCAACGCCTGCCGCTGTCGCAAATTGATTTCGCTGTCTCTCAAAAATAAACGCTGTGATCTGCTGATGGAAAAGCAAAACCTGGTTTAAAAAAATAATGCTGTTCATATTCTGTGTGGATGAACAGAACTAATCAAATAGGAAAAGACAACATTGTTTCATGGCAACGACATCCACCTCAATCCACCTCAATCTCCTTCCACGTCGATATTGATATTATTTTTGATTTAAGCTAGAGCTTTTTCCTCAATTCCCCAATAAAGTTTTTAGTATTGTTGCAGCACACAGCCTCCTCTCTGACAGGAGAAAACAATAATGTCTTTATATAGTGAGAGTTGTGGCACAGCACAGGGATAAGCAGGGGTGTAGTGGGACTTTTAGAAGTGGGGGGACGCCTCTTAAAGGGGAATTCCACCCATTTTCTTTTTTTTTTTCTGAGAGTGTACAAATGTGAACCAAATGGACCCTAGCGGGTCCATTTGGTCCATCTTGATGATGTCAAGATGTATTTCACCATGCTCATGATTCATTCCATTTCTAGGAAACACAGAATGGGGTAACTTTTTTACCATGTCCACACACCATCTCTAAGTACTGTATATTAATGACATAGTAAGATATTGAAAATGAGTGGAATTCCCCTTTAAGACACATGCATGCACACATTTGCAATGCATGCACCTGCGCAACACACACAGACACGCTATTAAACCAAGTATAGCATATTGAGAAAGATTGTTTACAATTCCTAGTATCCAAGTAAATGACAAGACAAAAAACATAGGCCTACTTTTGCCTCAAAGATATTTTAGATGTGAGAAGTGAGGGGACGCCGTCCCCCCGTGTCCCTCCTCCACTACACCCCTGGGGATAAGGCATGGTAAGGCATGAGTATGGATGGCCTCCTGTGCTGGAAAGGGACCAGAGCACAGGGTGGCCTGGGCATATCTTACCTATCAGCTATGTGAGTACATTTACTCTGTACTTTCTGTTCTTTACTTCACTAAACCTCAAAGGCAAATATTTAAAAAAAAAATCGCATTACTTTGTTGATTTATAATTTATATTATTGCTTGAACAAATGAAGCCATCAGAAAATATGCATTTTGAGCTTGTACATTCGCTATTCTTGAAAGATTTTGACACATACATTCTACATTACTTTAACCTTTGTTACATTCTGTGTTTTGATGCAAATACGTTTGATCAGTAACGGTATATTTTAAGAGTGGGCAATAGATGGACGAATTTCCCGGAGAGTGCAGTATTTGTGTATGGGACCTGGAGAGTACCGGCAAATATGGCAATATCAGGCGATGGCGAAAAGTGGGCAGAGCAACATCGGGTGAAACTTTCAGTGATCGTCCAAGGAGAGTGGGGGATTCAGGCGATAGCCAATGAAATTCAAGCAACAATCTCTGATGTTGTCCTGCAGTTAAAACGCGCCGTAAGGCTGAATACAAAGACTTTTACATGCGACAGAGTATGGTACTCATACTGCATCGTTGGCAGGCCAAGTGAATAAAATCTGCAATAGAACTATAATAAGGCAATGTTCTTCTGCAGGGATTAATAAACCTCCCAAAGGTATCCACAGATCCTGGATTAGGAAATCCATGAGTCTAGCTTCCTCTCATGCCAGTGATCTCTGCGGGCGCTAAACATCACCGTTCGCTGCCAAAGATTCAGGCCAATATCAGCGAGGCTATTCATTCGCAATACAAACAAAGCACAGAGACAGCCATCGAGAGGCGGTGGAAATGAAAACGTGGCCACTTGACTTTAATGCAAGAAGGTCATGCACTCGATAGGTCAAAGCGGCTAATTCATTACTCCAATTAAGATATTTTTTGCTTCACTTGAACAGATTCAATGTCGTTATACATTTTAAATGCCCTTCGTATCTAATGATTATAATCAGCAATTTAGACAGACATTGCAAATGGAGCAGATATACGTCACATGGTAAGGCACGGTCCCATGTGATGCTGTTATATGCTTAAATGAGTCTGTTGGAGTTTAGCACCGCGGCAATGCTTTTTAAACCTGCAAGCTGCACTGTGGGTATTTTCACCTCTTTCTAATTGAAAGTGAATAATGCAGCATAATTCTTCTGCTACCTCGTAACACTGAAAGTGGCCCCGACGACATCTGCGACGAGGCCTCCGCGTCGTCAAACAAATTAGAGCACAGGCTCCGTATGTATGCAAGCGCAGCAGCAAGCGCCGACGCACACGTTATGAACGGGGCAGGCATAATAAGGCCGAAGAGGAATGGTTGTGTCTCGGTAATTGAGTTGAAGGCACTGCCACCGACTGTGATTAATGTCTCTCAGCAGCACAGCCCTGTTTTCCTTCAACACGGCACCGCTGCAGGTAACACAAACACGGCGTCAGCATATGCACAAACATTCCCATTTGTACCAATGTATTACAGTGTTGTTCGTGCTACACAATACGTCTGCTCTTAACAGCAGGCCGGCGGCGTAGTGAGTGGAGGGAGACAGGCCAGACGGATGTGTCTGACAGACACACTCAATAATAACCCAGCATGCTTCAAGGCTCCGTAGAGCACAAAGCATAGCGGGCGCGCGGACTGCGGCTAGCGCAGCACAATATCCCTGCGATATATACATACGCCATGCACTAATAATACATTCCATTTCGACAAATACAGCTCTTTTGTGTGGAAAAAAATGTGTGTTACGGGTGGATATCCATTTCACGTCGGCTGTGAAATTCACACTCGCTGTTTGTTGTTATCATGCCAGGGTTTTTGAAAAGACGGAGCCTCTAGGGTTACTTGAATGTTGACATTTTTCCACTGCTGATTTAATCTGGATAGATGCTAAAGAGACAGGATTAAGAGAAGCTCTGTACTGACAATGCCCGGTCCTCAAAGCCCTTCATAAAGACATTCTCGCATTCCTTGCTCCACTTAAGAGCGGGCTTTTCTACCTTTGTTGTGGTACGTCTTATTGTTTTAGCAATGCCAGCAGGACTGACATAGCTGGTTAATTTGAAACGATCGGCCCTCCAACACAGCTGACACAGATTTTAATCTAACCTACCATCATCTCCAGAGGGTGCAGTGGCTCAGTCAAACACAGCTATCTTTTATTTATTTGCTTTGGTAGATCTTTAGGGGAGGTATGGAGGTTAGGCTACCTCTGACAACTCCACAATGGAACGCTATTTTCCGCCGGATTAGAAAAGCAAAGTGAAAGCTGACACAACACAGACAAAAACCCAGGAAATGCTGCTGCTCCCGGGCCAGCAGTTAACCACTACACAGGCTCTCAATCACACACGAGACGCCCTTTAGGAGGGAGAGCTGTCACACATTCCATCAAGCGCTCAACAAAAGCACCCCGAAAGAGGCAAGAGTCATGAATAAGTCATACACATCCGCCGCGTTGCTGTCTGTGTGGCGACCATTAACGGGCAATCGTGGGATATTTAATTACATGGAGTACATGGATGAGAACGATAGTGCTTGGCACGTCCACTCGTGCTTGCGCGCAACAACGCAGGACTGGTGTGTGTGTGTGCATGGTGGGAACTGTGGCCCAGATGGATACGCTCAGAAATCTCGCTGTAGTCCCTATAATAAATACCATTCCCGTCACATCGCAGAGGTGACACTGCGGGGTGACGGCAATATGCGAGGAAAGAAGCGTCGTGATGCAAGCTTGGATCAACTGGATGCTCTTTGAAAGAAGACGAAATGAAACTACAGAAAAGGTTTGAGAGCGAACGTATGAGGCTCAAAGATAGTCGTATCGCCGCGCACCAGATCACAGCTGCGGGGTTGAGCTCGGCGGCAGAAGCACAGAGAGGAGATAAATCATTTGATGAATCAACAGAGCCACTAAAAAAGGGACTGATTCATATTGGGACGGTGGTGGTGGTGATGTACACATTAGACCGTACTGACTGACCCCTGGGGGGTCGTTTGCGGCTCTTGTTCTTGAGCCGTTCAATTATTTATTCGCGAATTTAGTCTCACTTGAGATCTCTCTGGGGGGATAAAATTATACTCTCTCTCCCTCTCTCTCAACAGGGAATTAAACCTCCCATTATGGGTGAGGAATCATCAGCACTCATGCCAGCGGCAATTTACGGCATAATGGTTCCAAGAGTAAAAAAAAAAAGTTGCTGAAATGTTCAAGCAGGTTAAAGGGGAACTCCACCCATTTTCAATATTTTACTATGTCATTAATGTACCTTCAAGGTGTTGTGTGGACATGATAAAAAAGTTTGCCCATTCTGTGTTCCCAAGAAATGGAGGTCTGAAGAAAGCCACTAACATGGTGAAACATCTTGCTGACATCATCAAGATGTATTTTCACCATGTTAATGGATTTCTTTAGACACTTCTTTTTTCTGAGAGCTCTCAGAAAAAAATGAAATTCCCCTTTAAGCACTTGAGTCACTATTTTCAATAACGCTATAGTTCTGAAAATGGGCAATTTAAGATTTTTTAGAAAGATTTTCCAACAATGCATCGCGTGAAAACACTTTTTGTTTTTTCTTTGAAGATGAAACCCTGACTGATGTTGTGACAATAGGTCTTTTCAGAAAAGAAGGGATTTTTTCTTCTTCTTTTTTGCTCCCCACGATGACACTAATGTCAGGCGATAATCATATGCAAGGAAAGCCTCAAAAACCAAAAGGCGACCATCTTGACTTTGAAGCTGGCAAAAAAAGAGAAAGCCTGTGCCCCTCCAGCTAAACAAATGGTAATGTGCTGTTCGTGGGCTATCAATTTCGAGCCGGTGTGCCAGCCCCTTATTACCCAATGGGATGACAGCTTAATGAAACCCCTGCACTCGGTGTGTCACCAGGGCTACAGCGTTACTGCACCCTGCCGTATCACGGCCGCCCCCACTTTGAGCACTTGAGCAAGGCACATACCCGGTCATTATATCACTATATTCTCTTTCCCACACATTGATGTATGGTTTGCTTTACACACGCCTGATTCCAATCCCTTTGTTTATACCACATCATGTGCACGTTCCCATGTTCTCCCTCTCCCGTTTCCCTGTCTGTGTTTCTGCATGCTGTTATTGCTTCTGAAGCGTAGCGTGTGTCTGAGGATAGGTTGACGTGAGCTGGAGTATATGATCCTTCAAGGTGATGAGATACTGTAAATACTATAGTATACCCCCCCATAACAATGCAACCCGGCTTCAACCCCACATGTACATAATGAAATGGTGCCCCCTAGTGATACTATGGAACATGACTTCAACAGAAGACAATGGGGCTGATGATGATACTAATGCAATCCCATATACCCAGTCTTACTCCTAGCCCATATGTACTACAGACTTGAGGACATGGTGTCACCTTATATCTTTGTTTTAACCACTATTTACAATTATTTTAAACGTTAGCCATAGGGAAAAAAGCAGACCAAAGCAGATACAAGCTCATAGTGTGTCACCGAGTGTCGCGCTACGAGCTTGTAGATCTGTTTTTTCTTCTTTTTTTGTGTGAAAATGTGTGCAAATTCTTCTTTTTTTTGATAGTGAACACTAACTCTACTTTCATACAAATAATTCTTTGGTTCCATGACGTGAAAACAAACAAACGTCATGATTCAGAAGACTAGTGGTAGAATATGCAGTCTCACAGAAGAGGATGTTAGATCACTGCCGTCGTGCCCTGGGGACGTTACACCAGGCCAGTTTTGACCAATGTCTCATAGTAGTCCAAACCCAGGACTCGTCACTTCGGTGCCCCCACCGCCCCTCTCCTTTCCTCCCCTGTCTTCAAGCCTTGGAGTGGAATGACCTTTGTTAGAAATGCCTATGTGACTGACAGTGTTGGGTTTGGAAGCGGTGCAGCTGGTGCCGTCTGTCAAAATGCATTTGTCTCTCAACACTGCAGCCACCTCAAGGAGGGTTGTAAGCAAAATCCCCCCGATGCACATTTTGTTACAATCAGGGTGGGAACCAGGGCCGGATCTAGAGGGGAGCAGGGGTGGGAAGAGCACCCTGCCCACCCAATGAAAGGTAATATCAGTGGTTTTCAACCTGTGGTCTGGGGACCACCAGTGATCCTTGAGAGAGTTCCAGGTGGTCCCCAGCTAAACAGTGGAAAGTTGGTCAACCAGATGTAACACTTTCAAGAGTTACCACAGTTGTGAACCCACGTGCATGAATTGCTGTTGTTTTGTGAACTCCCTTTGTGAACTCATGTAGAGGGCACGGTGGTGGTGGTGGTTTTCATGTGCCGTGGTGAGCCACGTGGAGTGTGCATCATGCACTGGTAATATAAGATAACCAACTTGTGCACACATTAAAAAAAAGGATTTTAATTGTTGGGTAACGGGAAAATGCCTGCCTGCCAGCGGATCATGGTCTTGGAAGGCTCCGTTTTGTACACCCACACACTCCTAAGTTCCTACTCCAGAGAACTTGAAGTATTGGAGTAGCTCTGATTGGTTCCAACAAACCAATTGTGGCCAAGAGCCATTGTTTGAACCCGCCCACGCAGGCAAGAAGACGAATACACAGACCTCCTCAGACTAATGTACCATGTGATTATCCAGGCTAATGCAATGTGGCCCTCTGGTGTGAGACTGGAACTATAGTGGGCCCTCTCTCCATCGTCAAAGACTGCCCACCCCTTGCTGTAGGTCGCACAGTGTAGTGTTTAACTCACCATGCTGCGCTCCTCTCTGCTGCACCTCCTGCTTGAGGAGCCGCTGCTGCTCCTTCATCCTGGAGAGCTCCTGGCCGTTGGCGGAGCTCAGCGCATGGAGCCTCTTGGCCAGGCCCTCCAGGCGGTCCCGCTCCGCGCACACCGCCTTGATCTCCGCCCTCAGCTCCTTGGCGCTGCCGAAGTCGTTGCCTGTGTACAAACCGAGACACAAGGACAACTATAAAAGGTTCTTCCGCCGCCGCCCCATTAGTGGGAGCAGCTCCGGTCGTCGATACGCTTAATTAAGTCGAGCTAATGGGAAGCGTTGGAGGCAAACGAGGTAAATAAATAAAAAGGGGAGAGAAATGTCAGGTGTGTGTGTGGAGGAGGAGGGGGGGTGTTTCGGGTCACCTGAGACTGCCGCCAGTTTAGCTTCGTGCAGGGCCAAGAGCTGAGTCTCCGTCTCGCTAACTTTTCTCCGTAGGCTGCCGGACAGCCTCTGACTCATTACCAACTGAGGAGAGGAGAGCAAACAGACGAAAAGAGGAGTAAAAAGAGAGAGAGAGAGAGGGTGAGCTCCATGAATTTGCCCTTTCAGGCACAACAAGGGTCCCGCAAACTCAGTCTTCCCTGGTGTTTCGTTCTTATTTTTTACAGGTTAATTTCCGCCCCACTTCTTTTCTTCTTGTCCTCCCTGTGTCCTTTCTGCTTTGAATAATACGCATGCTGTGTGTGAAGGGGCCAGTGCGTTATTCTGTCCATAACCTTTAAAAATGACAGAGAGGCTCTTTCTTTCTTAGACAAGGGAAATATGAAATGCCCACACAGGATGTCGTTAGAATGTCACAGAGGAATAAAAGGCCGTGGATGCCTTAACCCTGTCTGGGGAAAGGTGTGTGTGTGTGTGTGTGTGTGTGTGTGTGTGTGTGTGTGTGTGTGTGTGTGTGTGTGTGTGTGTGTGTGTGTGTGTGTGTGTGTGTGTGTGTGTGTGTGTGTGTGTGTGTGTGTGTGTGTGTGTGTGTGTGTGTGTGGGGTGGGGGTGGGTGGGTGGGTGTTGGGGTGTTACTCATCACCTCAGCTGCCAGCTGTGCCTCGCCCCCACCAATGCAGTGATTTACAATTTCCAACAAGTTTGCATCTACTACACTACAGGCTCCATTTTTGTCACACACCAAACCCCCTATACCAAACCCCTTTTTTTTTTACTATTTTGATAAACTTTTTGGAATAGTTCAACAGGCCAGTCTATTGACACGTTGTGAGCTTGTAGACTGGCCATTTTAACTATTGAAAAATGTTTTTTTAAATAGTTTAAAAAGTGTGTGTGTGTGTGTGTGTGTGTGTGTGTGTGTGTGTGTGTGTGTGTGTGTGTGTGTGTGTGTGTGTGTGTGTGTGTGTGTGTGTGTGTCAGATGCACAAAAGCTCAGCAAACATTTCTTTACACCTAATAAGGGAGCTTTGTTTTGAGACACCCAGGACCCTTCAAACGTAAGGTCCATAAATATTGCTACATCACACTTACAGTCGGTGAACCCAGAATCCATGCAAGCTTGATAAAGGGAGGAGGACAAGGAGGATCAAAACGGTACACCGCCTGGTATACTGTCTAGAGATTCATCTTTTTTTTAGATTTTTTTCTGCTCCAGACCCTGCATACAAAAAACCCAGCCATGTGACGATGGCTTTCTGGAGGGCATGGTGACATTGTGGACCTGCCCCCCACCACCACTGCTGGGGCTCCCTCTCCTCTCCCTACCACATTCCCTCCCTCCCTCGATGCTGCTCTGTCAAATTGTCCTAACACCAGAAACACACAACATACAGTATATACCCTATAGACTTTGTCCTCCAGGTGTCTATGCTGTATTACTTCCAGTATACACCGAATTTCTTTAGGGTAGGAAATGCACGCACTGCACTCTTACTTGTTTACATTGAACCAGTTAGATCCATCTCTCTCGCTTTTCAATGCAAAGCAAGCACGTACACGCACACACACACACGCACACGCACGCACACACACACACACACACACACACACACACACACACACACACACACACACACACACACACACACACACACACACACACACACACACACACACACACTTAACATGCTGACCCCAATAAAATATTTGCATGTACAACATTTGTCCTTAAAAGTGGCTTATGTCAAGCATGAACAAACAAGCACACACACACACACGCACGCACGCACACACACACACACACACACACACACACACACACACACACACACACACACACACACACACACACACACACACACACACACACACACACACACACACACACAAGCCGCAGGCTAGGACAAGGTAATGAGTCAATTTTGTGATGTTCATAGTAGCTCCAGGCTATGTATAGGAATATAGATGTTACTCATCATATTACTGCATATTTCCATACTGTTGCATTATGTTTAGAGAATGGAACTTATTCCCATGTTAAATTGTGTGTAAATTAGCTGTCCTACTGTATGACACGTAACAAAATGACTGTAAAACCTAAAGTAAAGTAAAATCCAAAATAAAGGCAAATTAAGCAATTAATGAACCTGTGTTCTAAAAATATATATTCTAATGAATTAGGTCAAAATGCTGAGGTTGAGAACTCATGTTAGGGGGTTCAACTGATTTTGACCCAGGGACCACCACTATTGTGTCCACTATGCTGACCAAGCCTGACACATATCTCGCGGGACTATACCGAAATAGCACTACTGTCTTGCATGCCATCATTCTCCCGATAATAAAAAATATAAAAATATTTTTTCAAAAAAACATATTGTTTAAAAAAATCTGCTAAATGATGATGTCATTGGAAATTGCTCGCAGCACTCCTGTGAGACACAGACTGAATAGACAAAATAGTGGTATTTTATCATGTACATTAGTGAGGACCTATATGAAGATATGTTGAAAAGTGGTGAATTAATAGCTCTGCTCAAGTATAAATTAGCAATTCTCCATGCACATGACATGTGACAAAACCGTACTGCCATATGCTGTAAGCGTGGTTCATGGTTACATGCAGTACCGACAGTATACCTAATGTACAGTACACACTTTTTATCTGTAGGGTAGGAAATGCACGCACTGCACTCTTACTTGTTTACATTGAACCAGTTAGATCCATCTCTCTCGCTTTTCAATGCAAAGCAAGCACGTACACGCACACACACACACACGCACGCACGCACGCACGCACGCACGCACGCACACACACACACACACACACACACACACACACACACACACACACACACACACACACACACACACACACACACACACACACACACACACACACACACACACACACACACACACACACACACACACACTTAACATGCTGACCCCAATAAAATATTTGCATGTACAACATTTGTCCTTAAAAGTGGCTTATGTCAAGCATGAACAAACAAGCACACACACGCACGCACACACACACACACACACACACACACACACACACACACACACACACACACACACACACACACACACACACACACACACACACAAGCCGCAGGCTAGGACAAGGTAATGAGTCAATTTTGTGATGTTCATAGTAGCTCCAGGCTATGTATAGGAATATAGATGTTACTCATCATATTACTGCATATTCCCATACTGTTGCATTATGTTTAGAGAATGGAACTTATTCCCATGTTAAATTGTGTGTAAATTAGCTGTCCTACTGTATGACACGTAACAAAATGACTGTAAAACCTAAAGTAAAGTAAAATCCAAAATAAAGGCAAATTAAGCAATTAATGAACCTGTGTTCTAAAAATATATATTCTAATGAATTAGGTCAAAATGCTGAGGTTGAGAACTCATGTTAGGGGGTTCAACTGATTTTGACCCAGGGACCACCACTATTGTGTCCACTATGCTGACCAAGCCTGACACATATCTCGCGGGACTATACCGAAATAGCACTACTGTCTTGCATGCCTCAAACCATCGATATGGAAAAATAAGTGAGGCTTACATGTTTTTTGTGCAAGCTGTTGTATAGGGCGTGCGACAGGTTAAAAATCAAAGGTTTTCCTTTTATTTTTGGATGGGTCAGGTTGGGCATCACACATTTTTTAATTGTTACACATCATTTGCTACTTTACTGACGGCCCTGTTTGGGTTCTACGGTAAGTAATGTATTGTACTGTCGTCTTGTGTGCACAGTGGTGACACTACTCCAGTGTCACCACCCCAGTGGGTGTTTTGTTTCATACAGACTGTATCTGAAATGCCATCATAATGTTTTAAGAAGGCCAGATCATTTCATGAATCATAATGGCTCCAATAAATATGAATAACACTAAAGAAAAGTTATATTTCATTGATATTTCATGTCATGATATAAAAGCCATTTGTAAACCTTTTTTTCTACCTGACTGCAGCTACAATAAACAACTAGAAACAAGTGCACAGATCACTTGCTATCTTATATTAGAATTGTTATAGAAATAGAATTCCATATTCCATCAGCCTTGAGATGAATAGCTAGGTGAATTGTGCAATTATTAGGAATTAATACTGAAAATATCATCAGCATTATGTTTTGTCTCCTCTGTTTGCTATTAAGCATTTTCCACAGGTAGCTTTAAAAAAAAACTGCCAATTGTAGCCATTTTTAGAGTTTTGTTTCAATGTCGCCAACATTGAAACAAAACTCAGAGAATATGAGAGAAGATATGTCATACTGTACTGTATGTGCTTTAATGTCTGAGCACTCACACAGTCAAGTGCAGCTACAATACAATACAATGACACTTCAAATTATCATCTAGCGGGTATGCCTAATTAATAATCTGGTGACAGGCAGTCAGCGGATACTCACTAAGTTGACATAGTGTTCTTCATTAAATATTCATAAATCTTTAAGCCACGGTATGTTGAGAGGGTTACTGGAATAGATCAGGGCTGTTGAAAGAATGACTTAAGAGCCTCATTTATCCTTGCAGTGCAATGATGACGCATGCAACATAACATACAAATATTATGTGAGGAACGTTTTGTGTGTGTTGCGTTACAAGAAGATGTAGCATAACATAATTCGACATACTGGTAACATAAGCAAGTAACACAATATCATGTCAATTAAGCCTTACTTTGGCGGTTGCTTCCTTGATTGACAGATTCAGCGCCTGCTCCTGCTCCTGGAGTCTGAAGAGAGAGAGAGAGAGAGAGAGAGAGAGAGAGAGAGAGAGAGAGAGAGAGAGAGAGAGAGAGAGAGAGAGAGAGAGAGAGAGAGAGAGAGAAGAATATCACAATAACACCGAGCCAGATGTGATCTGGCGAAGCTCTGCCAGGTGCTTCATGTTAATATGTAAATGAACAGTTAATTGCACGGACCAGTGAAATCAAAACAGTACGCACCAATTATTTCTACTCGATTCTGGAAACTGAGGCCATGAAACCGCATTACTGCAAACGTCATTATCTGTTAATGCGGTAGTTACACGCCATCTCTGAAATACACCATGCTTTTATTTATCTTTTGGCTTGTCTGTCTACACTTTGGTAGGGTTGAAATTGGACTAAGGACATCTTTCTTTTGATCAAGCTGCTTGGTCGTCGGCTAAGTAAGAGTTTAATATGTTCAACAAGTTCAACATATATCTGAATACGCTATAAAAGAAGTATATACAGTAATATAGTAGTATATACAGTAGTACTGTTCAATCTAAAGGTATTACTATCAAGGGCTGGGCTGCGTAACTACGGCTAAAATGATTATATGATTATTTTCCTAATAATGCAGAATATCACATACAACACGTAAGTGTATTGTTGCCATATCTTTGATATGACAGATGTTTTTGAAGAATTCAAATGTGCTATCTCAGAAATGGCTTGCTTAAAGGACCACTTCACACAACGTATCTTCATATATACAGTAGGTTCTCATTAATGTACAATGATAAAATACCATTATTTTTTCCTACTCAATCAGGAAATTATCTTCCATGCACATCATCGTTCAGCAGATTTTTTTCAACATTATTTTTCTGAAGAAATATTTATATTTTATTATTGTGAATGTGAGAACGATGGCTTCCATTTTTGTCATGGATGATGTGCGTGGAGGAGTGTTTTTTTAGCCCCACAGCCCTCATATGAGACCCAGTAGAAAATGGTGGTAATTGTACCCTGCACATTAGTGAGGTCTTTATATTATATAAAGATGTGTTGAAAAGTGGTGAAGTGGTCCTTTAAAGAGAGGGGCCATGATTTTTGATTTTTCCCAATTGTGTACATTTTTAAGAAGTGGAAGTACTTGGTGTGTTTATGTGCAATGATGTATTTCCCTTGTATTTAGGGTTTCTTCCTGGGGGCTGAACCTTTCCAGTCAAACGAGCCAATGAAAAAAACTCCAGTACAGTGACATCACATGTTCAGCCCTTCCCCTAATATCATATAAGTACAGCTGTGGGTGTGGCTTCAGTTCAGGTGGATCTCCACCACCCACCAGGCATACTTAATGAACTGGTTGAGTGGAATGATAAAAATGACAGTTTAACAAACACTGTAGACTTAAAAAAAAAAAAATCTTACTCTTCATATAACAATAATACCTGATGATCATGTTTTAGGGTAGAAAAAAACATTAGTAAACAGAAAAGAAAGGAGCATGAAATTCTTTGCACTCAGTCTGAAATAGTCCCTCTAGCTGAGGCGCGACTGATGCACAGTACGATCCAGTGTGTTAAACAAACAAACTCAGAAAGGGTACAAACGGAACCGTTAAGCGCCCATTTGGTTCCACTGGGCCCCTATCACAACAACAGTCAGATGGCACCACCACGGCGCTGATGTTGTGTAAACTGACGTTCAGCACTAAACACGCGTGACAGCCAAGCAGTGAGATGCGGAAAATGCAGATCACCCTTGTTCTAATACCAGTGACACAGTTGGGAATTACACCTCGGTATTAGAGGCGAGTGTCGCACATTGATGAAGGGTGCGATACAATCAACATGATGACCCAATGCATGACAAACCCGGAGATGTGCAGCCGAATATCCAATCTCTGTCCGCAATTTCAATCAGGCGCTCGCTTTTTGTGATGCCAGTTGAGGTGAGGATGTGTCAGATATCAAATTATACCACAGATGGTGGGTCATGCCACTGAGAAGGCGATAAGTACAATTTACATGTATTTTCTAGCGGGCGGAAGGAGAAAAAAAGGGCTTTCCGTAAGCGCAGGCTCGCTAGGCCATTAACATCAGACGATGTGATGCAAAGCATTCATCTGCGTCTGAGGAAAAGCTATTAAAATTCAAAGCGGGGTTCAAGTAGGTGAGAGGCATGATGATCGCAGGAGATGGCATGGATTAAAAGGAGAAAAAGAAAGAAAGAACAGCAGAGATGAGATTAAACTGTTTGACACTTTCTCTCCCAAACTGCAAATAATGCACTTCAAGTGCATTATTTGCAGTTTTGGAGAAAAAGTGTTAAACAGTTCGTCATGTTTCTCTGTAAACTGTTGACACCACAACCGAAAGACTCCCTGCAGGAGAATTGCTTGAAATTCTGGGTTCCATGACAACAGTGGAGACCAACACTAATATGAATCTTATTATCATCATTACTATTGTTGTCACACCCTTAATTAATTATGGCAACAAATAACAACAAGCAAATAGTAACCATGTACCAGGAACGGCAGTGGCTCTGGAGGTAGAACGAAAGGTTTCTGGGTTTAATCCTCAGAAGTGTCCTTGAGCAAGACACTGAACCCATACCTGCTTCCAAATGAGCAGGTTTGTGTCTTGCAGGCTTGACTCTGCTGTCTGTTTGTGAATGTAAAGTCACTATACAGTAAAAATACATGGTTTACCATGTTAGTCGAACCTTTCTGACAATCAGTGAGAATTTGAAAATAGCAGATCAAGATCACAATGTGTCAGAGCGTGTACATTGGCTATTTTTAAATGGCTGAAAAATGTATACGGGGCTGAAGTGAGATAGTGAAATCAATGTGCGACCGCAACATAAGTCACAACGGTTTTATAACCGTCGCAGACCATCGCAGACAGTTGATAATTCGCTTAGGTTGATACTGTTCACCATATGGGCAACCAAATTAAGCAAAATTTAAATACTGCATTTAAAGGCTTTTCAGAATTGAATCGCAATAGAATTATTAAGACTCTTCTTCAACAATGATGTTGAATGCAAACATTCTTTGTCTTGTACTCATACATACAGTTGTAGGATACAAAACACGGAAGTCCTTAAACCAGAACCTAAACATAAACTCAGTAAAACCTTTGCCTAAACCTAACCTTAACCGTCGACCGTGATGCAACCCGTTGTGACCATCTTGCATAACGGTCGTGACACTAACCAAACCGAATAACAATTAAACAATGTTGCAACTTCAGCCCTGAATCGATCCACGTCTAGCAAACTATAGGAGAATAGAAGAATGATGACGCATGTACACACTGCCTCCACATGTCCATGGTCGGCCTTTGAGCTTGACCGTGATGTACAATGCTGAATTGTGAACTGTATTGGCCCAAGTTCGAGATGGCTGTGAGCAATGAAAATCTATTTGTGTAGTAAAAAATGACCCAGAGCATTTCACCTTGAGGGCATTGTGAATGCTGCAGATCTGTTAAATGGTGAATACATATGGCATCTTTATCCAAGGCACAGATTGTGGATCCCATTCACTAATTCACCGTTAAACCGCCAATTTTGAAGGTCAAAATTAAATTTCTCATCAGATAAAGCAGGCAGGCTCAGCGGTAAACAGTGTAAAAACAGTGTAGAACTAGAAACGTAGCATTTCCCAAAGCATTTCGCATGGTTCTCTAGCAGCTCCATGTGGCCTTTAAGAGTATTACAAGTAAATATCAGAAGCAAGCTTTCAAACATTTTGGGTCATTTTCATGTTGCTTTGATTAATTTGACCAGGCATGCCCCCTTCCTATACGATCCCATTTTTAACTTTAAACTCCATCTTACGCATGATGGAAGGTGATGTCTGATGACTGATAGTGTCGTTATAATAGGAGAGGGGTTGTGTTTTTATTATTTTTTTATTTTAAAAAACAATTATAATAAAAAATAAATGAAAAAGTAATTGGGAAAAAAAAACATGTTAGGGGTGTAGAACTTAAGGATGAGATCAGTCTCCAGAACGAAGGATGGTGTTTTTGATGAATCCATCATGGTTACAATGACTTGGATTTGTTTAGGAATGGGGCGTGTCTGATTTAACATCAAATATCTAAAATTTCTAAATCTAAATCTAAATAAAGCAATTCTGAATAGATGTTAAAAGAAAACCAAACTTTAAAGTCCATAACAACACGGACGGTACCACAATAGACACAAGTCCAAATCCCAAGACTTTAACTTATCCTTTTAGATTTTATTAATGTATTATGTATGTATTTATGCATTTTTACATACCGGTAGTAAAAGTTAGCTCACAATGTGTAATAACAGGAATCCAGCACATTGTGGGATTGGGAATTAGCAATTTTTGCTAGCCATCCTAAAACAAACTATAGTAGTTCCAGACTTTTTGGGGTTGCTTTGTTTTTAGTCTTGCCAGTTGCTATGAGTAAAAGATGTATACCAAACAAACAATTCCAATAAGTACTTGAAGATTCGGATTCATTGGCTGCATCAGGGCTTTAACTGTGTAGGCTCTAAAATGATGATGCCCCTGATTAGGGGGCATTTTGTCTACTTCTGATTCCGGTTTGTGGTTTCCCTAGCTTATGTCTACTTAAACCACTGACTCCAACACAATGTGCATTGCCGTCCGTTCCCAACCCGGACCATAAACCTGAAAAGGAACGCTTCCCAGCCTATTAAACATTGGCGCTAACCTGAGCATGGACGGTGAAGGGGTGACGGAGATCTGCGTGCGGTTCTCGGAGGTGATGAGGTCCTGCAGGGCTCGGCTCATGTCGTGGAGCTGGGGCGCGGTGCAGCTCCTCAGAACGGACACTTCCAGCTCCTCTGTCTCCACCTGCTGCTCCTCCTGTTGGATCTGCTGCTCCAGGCTCTGGCTGCGATCATGCAGCTCCGACAGCCTCCGCTGTAGCTCCGCTATCTCTGCCTGGACATGGAGTCATTTCAATGATTCCATTAGAGTTATACTCGGCTTATTTCTTGTGCATCGTGGCTGTTCACAAGATTGACTGATGATGTTGTGTACGATTGCTTTCATTGTGCTTTTTGCAAAAAGAAATATGTTAATAATATTTAGAACATTTAGACCGCTTTCCTAGGGTCTGTATGTGGTTTCTGATACATTTGATATATTTAGCAGAGTCCATGATGTCCTGGTCCTTCCTGGACCACATGCTGTCTCAAAGTCAACCCAGACTTGGCTTGTGTACCTATGGCCGAGCGTGTTCCTGCTTATATTTTCGGCGACGGCAGACCTTTCCTGCAATCTGGCTGTCGCCGAAAATACAAAGCCGGATACAAGCCGGAAGTGTCCATTGACACCCATTCAAAAAAGCAGAACGTAATGTCACAGCTTGGTCGAAACCATGGACTGTACACAAGCCAAGTGTGGAGACACCTTCAGTAACGGTGCCTCTAAATCTGAGCGGCACCAGCAGACTTTTTTCTGCTCTGC
This sequence comes from Benthosema pterotum, assembly GCA_039105355.1. NCBI lineage: Eukaryota > Metazoa > Chordata > Actinopteri > Myctophiformes > Myctophidae > Benthosema > Benthosema pterotum. Next base: position 41,328,090 of record CM076974.1, read on the forward strand.
TATGATGTAATTCTTGATTATTTGCATGGGTTTCAATAGACACTTCTGGCTTGTTCTGGCTTATCTTTGGGTGCCTTTACACCTTGCTTGTGCACTGTCTGTGTTTTCGGGCAGAGCGGTGATGTCACATCCTGCTTTTTTGAATGGGTTTCAATGGGGACTTCCGGCTTGTTCCGGTTTGCATTTTTGACTGCAGGCGGGTTGCAGGAAAGGCCTGCCACTGCCGAAAATGCAAGCAGTAGCAAGCCGGAAGTGTCATTGACAACCCATTCAAAAAAGCAGTACATGGCGTCACAGCTCTGCTGAAAACACGGGCAATGCATAAGCAAGGTCTGTAGAGGGTCTTTTCGGCGGAGGCAAGCTTTTCCTGTAAGCGAAAAATAGCTGTAAGTTCCCATTGACTCCCACTCAAAAAAGCAGGAAGTGACGTCACTTCTGAGCAGAAAAGTCTGCTGGTGCCTGCTTGGGTCTGTAGGGGGTCTAAGACAGGCCTCGTACACACAGTTATGTCGCTATGTCAAGCCATAGAGACACATTGACACAGTGACACATGGGTCCAGACCTCCATTTCCCACAACGCCTTGCAGGATTTGGGCGGTGCGAGGAGATGCGGAATCGGATGTAAACGCCTCATTGTAGTTTTCTTGCAGAGTTGAGCAGTTTGTGCGCTTGCAGAAATTGTTGGACATCGGCTCACATTACTGAGCTTTCAGCCGCGGCGGCTCACTCTACCGCAGTCAGGGAGCAGCAGCAGCAGCAGGGCCAGATTTAGCCAACCCTACTAGGGTGGGCTGGAAGAATGGCAGGGTGGGAAACCCCAAGTTTTTCATATGAAGCAGTGGTTTTCAATCTTTTTGACACCAGGGCCCACTATTAATTCGGCGTTTGAGCCACGGACCACCATTTGGTGACATTTTAGCCCCACAGACACCATTTTGATTTTATCCACAATTCCAGGCTGGATTTGGGGAAAATAGCCTACAGTCAAACATACAGATCAAAATGACCATTAATCTTCTACACTCTCTAGTTGTGTAGACTTGGGCTAATAAGATGATGGATATTTTAACTCTTGAGAGTGTAAAACGCTCTCAAAGAGTTACATCTGGTTAACCAACTTTCCACCTGGAACTCTCTCAAGTACCAAAAGTGGTCCCAGACCACTGGCAGAAAACTGTTATTACCTTTCATTGGGTGGGCAGGATGCCTGTTTGAGGGGGCCCTGCCCCCCTCTAGATCCGGCCCTGAGCAGCAGCAGAGAGGAGCGCAGATCACAGCGGCGCATCAAAACAGCAACAGCACAAAACCCGACGTTTGGAAAATGCTCTCTCACTGACCATTCCATCATCATAAAGATATTAACTAAATGCAAAGTTGCATTATGTTGTAAGGCTTATGCGGAGCCAATCACATTTGTTTTGTTTCGCCATAATTTATGATTAAATCATATGAAAAGAAGTGGCGGGCCATGCCGCAATTAACCACGGACGAAAGCACCGAAGCAGACAAAATAAGCAAAACTAAACACACACAAACATTGGCGAAGTTAGCGACACCAAGAAATGATCCCCTCCTTTCTCTCTCTCTCACAGACGTATAGTATTGCGAGCGCGCAATAGCCTACTATATGATTACAGTTTTACATCGATCACACTCTCAAACTCCTGTGCGTAATGCGCGTCTTGCTGCGTCTCCAAAACCAGACATGCAGCTTTTTTTGGCCACTTAACCACGCCGGGACAAAAGCAACTGCACAACTATACATGTTTCTATAACCAAATTAGTTTGGCAGGCATTATGTGGTCAATGGCCAGGATGGGCACATTATATGGAACTTAATGCAGTCAAGGGAATATTAATTACGTAGAGTTTAATGACGATCAGGGCCAGCCAGGCCCGCAGCATCATTAGGGCTCAGAGACCACAAACCCGACGTTTGAAAAACTCTCCTTTTCTCACGATGACATCTTCACAGAAAGATATTAAACAAATAGAACGTTACATTCAATTGTAAGGATTATGCAGGGGCAATTACATTTGTTTAGGTTTGCCGTATTATTTAAATTCTATGATGAAATGCATCAGTTGCAGCGGCATCTCCACGTGGAGGAGAGAAATAAAACGCGAGGGATCGGATTACTTTTTTGGAGCATTTCATTCATTGATGTGGGCCCAAAATAGCCTAGGCTACCATAATGACTCGTCAAGACTCCACAATTCATTAAGAGAGATTATTGCAAAGGTCTTCAGTTCTATACAAAATAGGCAACATAGCCTACATAGCCTACATAGGCCTACTAAAAATCTCATAAAAAAAGATGCAATATGAACAATCTCACATTATGTAGCCTACTGATTATTGGTTATTTCCCTCAACCCTGGCTGGTAAAAGATCCTGTCTGAGTGTCTGTACTTTCCCCCTGGGAAGAAAACTAGGGAGGAAATGATGATGGGCGTTCATGTATTTTATACAATGTTTAATGCACAATTCAAATTTAAATTAATAATAGGGACTGGGGAGCGAGGAGAGGAGGAAAGGGACGTCGCGGACACGGAGCCATAGAGTATTGACAGAGTTAGCCTAGCCAACTCCGTTCACTTCATGGGGCAGTCCAATGGCGGCTCTTGTACAAAGACTTCTATTGAAAATGGGACATCAGGGAAAAGTCCTTGCCTCAGCTTTGATGGTCTTAGTTCCCTTTATTTTAGATACATACACAACAAAAACACTAGGCTACAGGGTCTTTAGTCGTTACTCTACAATACTATTTTAAAACACTTGCCATGTTGCGCTTATGCTCTAAAATATCGCCACCATAATTGAAAACAATGTATTTCCAACTCCTCTATTTAACTGCATGAACAGCAACTCAGTTTCTCACCCCTCAATGTCGCAACTCTGACAATAGATGGCTCTGTGCGTTGTCCAGTGCTGTTGTCCCATTCAGGGACAAACAGGAGACTACAAGTCATCCTCCACCCCTTCCTTCTCCTAAACGTCACTCATTACTCCACAATCTCGTATTGGTTCGCTTATAAAGCCCGCCCGTGTTTGACATATGGTGGGAGTGTTTGACATATGGTGACATGCCTACAACCTGATATGTGACTGATGCCCCCCCTCCCCCACACATGTCAAAGTGTCATGTGGCACCGGTGTAGTCCTGGCAGCGGTATGTCAGTATGTCAGCCCACGCCCCCTTCACCATGTGGTTCACACAGAAACCAATAGAAAAGAAGCAAGGAATCGAGGAAGATGTGGTCATGTGGATATTGTAGTCTTTTCCTGTTGGCAAGTAAGTAAAAGAGACTGGATTCAGATAGGATTATGCACAGAACTGACAGCACTGAGGTGCTTTATTGAGTGTTTTAGAGAAATGATATTATTATATTAGAGGCTGATTGTTCTTTATGCACCAGGCAGGGCTTGTGCAGATGTGATTTCGTTTTTTATTTGAATGAATGCACCAGGAGATATGGTGCATTAGAAAACTACACTCAGATGTGAGGATATCCTCATTGCTTCTTAGCCACTACCCAGATCGTGCAAGGCATTGTGGGAAATCGAGGACCTGGCCCATATGGCTATCTATCACCATGCCATGACAGGCCATGTATATCTGAACGCACCCTAAGACAGCCCTAGCCCTATCCACAAGGAGCAGTGCTCCAAAGCATTGTGCGAATTTTAGCCTGGCATCATGGGCACTGCTAAAATCTAAAATATCTAAAACCATATATTACACACAAAGACCGCAGGAAGATCAGTGTACTGTTATATGATTATAAAGAGTACTAAAATGCTACAGGGCAAACTGATGAAAATCTACAGTGGAGCTCATTACTTCAACCAGACGTTTCTCCTGGATGAGACGTTCTCTTCGATGTTGTGGACCCTGTGCTGAGTCGGACAGCTCCAACACGTCAGGCTCTGAGCCCTCCCTGGTGACACCACAGCAAAACACACACGCACACACAGCAGTGAGGGAAGCAGAATGGAGAAGCCGTATTTAAAAGGAGACGCACTCCGATCAGAGCTCTGATTGGAACGAGGAAAAGCGTGGCTGCTTTGGTAATGATCAGTGTTGGGGAAGTTACTTTTAAAAAGTAAGGAGTTATAGTTACTTCTCTGAAAAAGTAACATATTACTATACTAAATCACTTTTCTGAATGAGTGGTAGTTTAATAGCAATTGCCTAGTCACTTTGGTGGGCGGGGCCACCAATTGGCACAGCTGGGGCTATAGAATGATCAGAGGACACAGGCAAACATTTGTCTCTGGAAGTGCCCAAGGCTAATACAGATGCATTATTGTGTAAGTGACTCATTCTATTATGCCTTTTTGTTTCTTATGTTGTGTTTCACAGATGTTCATGTGATATATACAGTTTATTTAGTCCTTTGTACAGGTGATGCATGAGGCATGTTGAAAGGATTGATGTTGACAGATGATTTTATGACTGGAAAAGAAAGCAAAATAAATAGCAAACAAATTACAGATAAATCAATTAAATTGAACACAACACCCCATCAAAAGGATTTCTACTTTACCTATTAATCCCTTAAATTCACAAAACGCGTAAACGCAGATCAGTGGCCTTATATATGATTAGAGTGTCTGCCCTGAGACTGGGAGGCTGTGGTTCGACCCCCAGCTGGGTTATACCAAAGACTTAAGACTCATTGCCTCCCCGCTTGGCACTCAGCATCATGGGTTGGATTAGGAGTAAGTCCCTGTGACATACTAGTGTCATGTCCAGGGGGTGTACTTGTACCTCAAGTTGCCTCACACTATGGAAACGGGAGATGGGCTCATTGCTCGGCAAGGCTTGAGTAAGACAGACATGCATAACACTACGTATGCATGCGCTATGTTGTTCTGGAGCAATAGCAACATTCCATCAGAACACACACACAGCCGTGGCCCCACCTGACTTCCTTCCTGCTCCAAGAGCTATTTCTGTGAGCTCTCCCTGGTTGCTGCATGCATTACTGACTGCTCTAACATTATAGACATGGTATGCTTTCACCCTACAACAGTATGGGGGGAAAAAGAAAAGAGACACAAATCTGTGTCGACGGACATTATTGTCCTAGAAGGAAGGTATGTTTGTCTTGCTCTTCTGTAATTCGGAATAATGACAAACGTTGCATTTCACTTTATTCAGCTGAAAGTACAAATTTAGGACATATTAAGGAACATATTTCTTCACATATCAATATTGGAATATCAAATGCACCTGAAATGGCTGACGGAAGAGAATCCCATGGCAAATTAAGACAATAGAATGTAGTAAAGCTCACTTTGCTGGGCGACATACCTAAGTGGATTGTAGTTTGTCCTCTGGAGGGCGCTGTGTACTGCCTTTCTGAGACGTTCCAGGAACAAAGCCACACTGGGTTGTCTGGAGGGCAGACCCAGATTCAGAGCACCTCTCTCTCTGCACAGCTCCTCTAGCTTTTTGCCAAAGCGCTCCGCTGCAAAGACAGATATGGTTCATTGAATACACAATCGAAACAAGCCCATTGGGCATTTTGTGTTTAGAAATATATCGTATAACCTTTTGCAATATAATAATCATAATAGAGTGATAGATTTAATGGTCGGTTAGTGAAATGAGTGTGCAGTTGTGGATAAAAGTGTATTTCAGTTATTAAATTTTAGCCTATAGGAGCCCTTGGCAATAATGTGGGGGGAACTAATGAGAGCCCCAAATCCATACGGCCTCAGTTAGAGGCACAATGAGGCAAAATTATCTAAAATTCATTCTGCTTTAAGTAATATGTGAATTTTTATTTTATTTAACCAGTAAAAAAAAACTCATCAAGACTAAAGTCTCTTTTACAAGTGTGACCTGGCCAAGAAAGTACGTGCCTACACTACACAGCCCCAAAAACGCAACTACAAGATACTTTACAGTAAAAGAAGCCCAATTTCCCTATATAAATATAATAACCAGACTTGGCAACACTGGTCTCTACAGAGGCTAACCATTGTAACACTGAACACAACATGCTTCTCCATCTGTCACTGAGTAGATTACCTTAATTAAAACATGACGCATTGCTCATTATTTAAACTGGATTAATACACATTGTACATCATAATTAGTGGTTTGAATGTATCATGACACATACTACAGTCACAATATTTAGCAGAAATATCAGAATACGCTTTCAGCATGTCAGTATTAATAATTAATAAATACTTTAAAACATCTAAAATAAATTGTGGATAAAAAGGTGCAGTGAAGAACAACGTATGTCGTTGACCTACATAAATACTGCAACTAAATAGTTCAAAGTCTCCGGGCAGCGAACAGCAGATGTTGGCCTTTATTTCTGTCACAAGTTCTTGGAAATAGGTCACGATACAGCATGTGCAAATAAGTCAAAGTGTTCAGATAGAGTGGCCGATAGTTAATGTTGAGAGAGGCTCAGATTAATGGCTTTCATTTTCACACACAGTGCCCAAAAGTCTGAAGTCCATATTGGATTTTTGCTCTCGCGCTCACTCGCTAAACATAGAAAGACCAGACAAATAAAACTGAAATAAAGGTGGAATCCTTCTAATGAAAGGTGGATTCGCCAGACGCATGCAGACTACAGTAGATAGCATGTTCAAAAACGGAGCAGTGGATACTAAGAAGAAACGATTAAATATATACAAAACCGGTTTTGTTGATCAAAGAACTCATCGAAATGTTCCGGCAACGGCCACAACTATCTCTGACTCCAGCAGGTTGATAGTTAAAGTCAGTAAACAACTTCCCTCCAGCTCTAAATAACTTCATTATCTTCAAGTGTGCTGCTGCACTTTATTTCTTAATGCTACTCAGTACTCCTGTATAATGACTTTATTTGTATTATACTTTGCTGTTATGATTACGTTTTGTTTTGAGCATGCCACACTAACATTTCACTGCACATACTTGTATGAGTTCTTGACAGTTATGACAAATAAATCCTGGTGAGTCTTGAATCAGAGTCAAAAGCTTACTGTTAGATATCCTTTTCACTGTATATCACATTGACATTTGGATTAAACTCTTGACTTGATTGAGTTGATTCATGATTCTTGCTGCTCGTTCTTTTTATGAGGCGGTCTAAATGTGACCTCAACAAGACAATAATGAGAGAAAACCCCAAAGGAAATGATTGAAACTCGAGTTTCTTCTGAAACGGATGACTCTGCAAAAAATGCAAGCTATATATTACTGATTGACAATAGCAGTTGCTCTAAATGTGATGACCAAAAAATAAAAATGCCTCCTGTCTCGCATGCAATGAAACAAAACCTCACTTAAGCCTCTCAAGCTAGTGCTTCTCAGACAGAGGATCCAAACCCAAAGACGGCAAAAACAACAAGTGCTGATCTAGAATTACAAACTTTTGAGATCATTTCAAACACCAAACAAGAAGAAAATCACCTGTGTCATAGTCATCATCCAGTATGGCTTTCTGTTGGAGTCTTTGCAGCCTCAACATCATGGACTCAATCTGAGAGAGGAACAAGTGTGAACAACAACGGAAAAAAAATTAAACAGATTACCAAACAGTCCAGAGGGCAAGGTTTTTTTTGTAATACCACATAGGTACACAAAATACGTGTGAGTGCACCACTGGCACTGACTATCACTTGAGCAGTGAAAACAGCTCAATGTGTATTTCGTTTTGACTGGGGAGTCATATTTTGACAGCGAAAACTGCTGCTGTGTTGTGAGGCAGCCGTGGAAAGCCTTATCCAGTATAAAGCACACCAAACGCAGTGACCAATCTTTGTCTGTCTGCATGCCTGCCTGCCTGACGGTCCATCTGTGTCCCTTTTGTGTCTCAAATAGGCTACCCATACCTTTTTAAATTGCACACCATGTGGACAACCTGAAATGTTGGTACAGTAAATCTGGCTCCGGACAATTGGTATGCGATTGTATAAGGAGGAACGCAAGGTGCAACAGCAATTTACTTTCTGTAACTCAATATGTTATGTTACCTGTGAATTGGGCAGGTTTCAAACACCTACCTGACTACTCTCCCTCTCTTATTCTACATCATTGGACAAGACAATCATATATAAGGTGTATACTTATACAAATATTTGTTCAAGATTGTCTTTATTGTGAATCCGTTACACTTCTGTACTACCTATGTATGTACCTACTTTTTCTTTTTTTAATTTTATGTCTGAAGATTTTGTAACCCATTTTTCCACCCTGTGTCAATTATCTAATGTGATCCTGGGCTTTATGCACCCTCTGCCAGCCTGTGGAGAGAAAGGAACTTGAGCTCATACTTCCTTCATGTATTAGCGTCCAAGTCGTTTCTTTACACACTGAGGAGTTTCCCTGGTTGGAAGGAACACGTTATTCAACCAGTTCCTGCCCAATCCATCCATCAGGCGCTCCGGCTGGCCAGGGAGGTAGTTTAGAGATCACTGCAAGTTTTTTGTAAGGGTATCTTCTACCCTATGGGACACGGGGAGAACATGCAAACTCCACACAGAAAGGCCCTTTCGTCAATCCCGCCTCAGTATGGGAAATGCGTATGGGTAACACGGAGGGGCAAAACACTGCCAGCAACCACACCTTCCCCAGTGGAATCTAACCTATTTACAGATGCCTGATGTTTTTAACTTTTTCATGCTGAGATGTTCTCTGAATTTCCCCCAAGGGATCAAAATTTATCTATCTCCTTCGATGCACGTGGAGTCGCCAGGCGCTTCAATTCATCTAACAGTGAGGAGGTACTGGAAGAATGTAATGCTTGGAATGGAGAGGAACACGCTATGCTTCCCAGTTCGACTACCACTGATGGTGCCCTGACCAACTTATAGGAGGAGTATGGTGTACTGGTGCATGACATGTACTGTATGTAGCTATACAGTACACAAGATAACAATTACTCTGCAAGAGTCTTATCACAACCCACCTTGGCATTAGTACGGTTGTTTTGGAGGAAGTCTTGCAGGATGCCCTCGTACTTCTTCACTACTTTGTCCCAGCCTTGGTCAGAGGCTGGGGTGGCGCTATCGTAGCCTGAGGTGACGGAGGATGCAGAGGCAGTGTCCGAGTCCACCGACAGCGAGGAAGTGACCTCTGTGTCTAGAGAGCAGGAGTCACAATCGGGCAGGTCAGATGTAACGTCGTTGCCTCTCCACTGGCCTTCCTGCCAAACCTTCTCACCGAACAACAGCTCCTCGCTCTCTGGTTGGCTGGCTGCTGCTGAAGTGGCCTCGGATTGGTTAGGAGTTAACGGTTTAGCAAGAGGTGGCCTGGGAGACGAGGCTGCTGCTGTTGATTGGGAACTGGCCTTTGTTGATAGACTATCACATGGGAATAGTTCAGTCTTTAATATAGAAACAGGTTTAGTAATTAAATGTTTAGGTGATGACTGATCTACAGGTTCTGCTTGTGGGACGGTTTCATCCGGAGTCTGGCTGGAGTCGAGTGACTGTTGGATGAAACTAAACCTGGAACTGAAGTTGCCTCCCGGGGAAGTCAGTGTGGCAGAGCCGGGCTTGGTGGCCGGGCCTTGGTTCAGCCTGAGGTCGCTCTGTGGTTTGGCTGAGGGAACGGGGGTACAGTTTTCAACAAGATGAGAAGGGAGGGAAGAGAGGAAACTCTGCAAGGAGAGAGATGAATGAGTTTGCGGAACACGTTCCCGCTGGTCCATTGAGGATGCTCCAGCAGCATGTGGAAGGTGCTCCCTCAAGGCGTTTGTTGGCATGGTGATGTCAACGTGATCTGGCCTACTGCGGCATCCGGATTCCACCTTCTTCACAATGGGGGATGTCCCCTCCCCCGTCTCGCCAGTAGCGTTGCTGTGCAGCCTGGGCAGCTCTGCCCGCATGTATCCCGGTCTTCGGTGGAGCCGCTTACGTCCGGAGCTGCCAGCTGTAGCCGATGCTTTGCCACCTGTCAATGGAGATTAGCCATTAAGCCATTTAGCTTGCACAAAAAAGAGGAGTCTACAGTCACTGTGTAAGAAACCAGATGACTAAGATTTACATATTGATATACAATCATGGGCATAACTCGACTTAGGAATACTTTAGGAATACACTAATTATTTCACCTTGAAAAGTGTAAAACTTTTATGAATCTTGTTATTTCAGTGGAATGTTTATTTTATTTAAGAAACAGAATCACATGGAACAGCATGGCTCCACTGCGGCTCTCAGTTCACGTGGCCAGCCTGTGACAACAGTTATTGTGATGATAATTGTCTATGACATATTCATAACGTCCGACTCGATACCAATTCAAGCCCCACCAACATCCATTTACGGGTGAAAAAAAAGAATACAATCACACCTGTGTGTAGAGTGGCACCATTAGAAGCGCACATTCTCACACTTCAAAACTGGACGTTCATTATCAACGGCACGCAATGTTTGTGTTAGGACAATATTTTGTGTTGCAACCTTAACCTTAACCCTTGTGCCGCTCAATAAAATAAAATAACATAACAAATGGAGGTGGAGCCTAACTTAGCCATCTGGGCCGCCGGTGTGCACAAAGAAGGTTTACACTGTTTGTTACAGCGGTTTGCAAGATTAGCTCCAACAACACAACACATGCCTAACAAACCTCTGACAGAGCCAGTCAGCCACACTGTAAAAACAACATCAAACATACAAAAAACATAACAGACATTAAAAGTACAAAAGTATAATACAATTAATTCCTTATGACTTTGCCATAAAGATTTAACATTCTACTTCCACCTTCATACAGCATGGCTAAATGAATGAGATCTAGAGCAGTGGTGGGGACATTTCCCAGGGGTTGAAAAATACCAACCCCCCATAGTTCAGATATACAGTACTTTTCATCATTAGAATGATGTAGATTAGATTAATGATATCTCCCTAGGTTTGCTTCAAGGACTGCACGTTTTTTGGGTTGCACTTGAATTTGAACTTACAATACAAAACTGTGTTAAACTGCTTTGGGCCTGCCTATACTCTAGAGACAGAACCTAATGGTAAACCTAAAACTGTGAATTGATCGACTTGCATTGGTTTTTAGCAAACAATGGTTTGAAAGATGAGCTGCGCGGACAAAGTGCCAGTTTGTGTCCATGACTGGGTGCTTCACTGCTTGCTCTTATGTCTCTACGATGTTAAAACAAAGACGCTTTAGATTCCTTCCCTGGGAGCAGAGAAGGAGAGGGGTTCAAATGTGGAGAATGAACAGTCCCTTTGTGTACAGCTGTGCTACTCGTCACTCTCTCTCTCTCTCTCTCTCTCTCTCTCTCTCTCTTGCATTCACAGTCATACAACCATTCTCACACACACATAGACATCAATACTTGTGCAATCAGACACACATTTCCACTGACAGTTTTACGGAAGTTAGACTGAATTACAAAGAAAGTGCACATTGCAACCACTTCTATCATTTACCGTATCTGACATATCAAACACCAGTATTCAGGATTCTAAGAATTAGACTGCAACAGTCAGTCAGTGCATGCAATTTCAACTAGTTTATTTTTTAATTGCATTTGTATTTCATAATAACCACGGGTGTATTACATTTCTGTGCTGGTAGCTATATATCAAGTTAGGAATGTGAAACCAGGACCACTACAGAGCAACCACACACACCACTGCTCTATCCTTCATGACCTCCAATGATGTCACTCCTGAAGCACGCAATGTGATTGGAGACTGTGGAGACAAAAGATGACCACTTAAAAAGAAGTCGACGGATGATTAGGTGGGAGAGTGAAGTTCTTGTTTATCCTCTTTCAATTGTGAAAGAAAAAGGGTGTGTCTGTCTGTGTGTCTGTCTGGGTGTGGGTGGGTGATTGTGTGCTGCTTGTCATAGGCCAAATTCTAAGAAAATGTTGGATAGCAAACCAGTCCATGGGAGATACATATCCAGGGTTAGGCATGTATCCTACTATCTATTGTGTTAAGGTTATGGCAAGGGTCAGATTATTATTACAGTAGTTATGATTATGGTGAGAGCTAGATTAGTTATATAGACGTGCGGAGATATGGAATGAATCGAATGTCAATGTTAGTCAAGTCAATGTAATTAAGAAACACTGCGAGTGCGTACATGCGTGCCTGTACACATGCAGGCTGTACAGGACTAGCAGGTGTGCTGTCCTCACATAGAATAGTAGGAGGGAAGGCGGATAGGGTCTATTGATCAGACCATTTAGTGAAAGCCGGTCTGTCTCCGAAGACCCTCACCACAGCACTGGTCGGGTTACATACAACTCCATTAGGGTTTGTCTGCAGACGCGCCCACTGTACCATAACCCATCTCAGTAACCTAACACCTGTCCTGGACACTCAATACAACTGCGGCCCATGCATTCACCATCTGCCATGGTCAAGAAGACAAATAATTATGGTTTACTTCATAAATGCGAAACTGACAGGCCTGCAGGCCACATGCAGCCTCCACCTACACTCAATGCTGCCCGGCAGGTTAATATCAGAATACTGATATGATATTGGTTTCAGCTGTTACAATTCCACAACATGCAAACATGACCCGCTTTCAGTCCAAAGGAGTAGCTCAATGCTCAACACAACTATAATTAAAGGCACTTGAAAGGCAGTTGAAATGACATAAAATGTTCAGGATCAGGATTCCAATTCCAAGATAGCAAAGTATTTGATGATAGCAAAATTAGCAGATCTATAAGCTCAAAACGTGTCGCACTGCAACATGTTTTGAACTTGTAGATCTGCTATTTTTGAAATGACAGCAATGTGGTCCTCTGGAAGGAGTGTGCAGACTGTGCACATCTTCATTTGTCAAGGTTGCCCACCCCTGATCGGCTCTGTGACCACCAGGGCAGCTCCACAACACAAACATTCCATGCTTAGATCATTAGAAGGTGGTTTTGTCGGGTTAAACGGGAAGGAAATGCCTCACAGTCCATTGTGAACGAGGGAGAAGCCATGTAAACCACAACTGTATCATGCAGAAGATGTCATCTGTCCGTTTCCTGTCCACATGTTGACATTGCTTACCAGGAACTCTGGCAGAAACAGCAAACAATCACATCATTTAACAAGCAGATTTGAGGCTGTGGACTGCCAAAGCCTCTTCACAGCCCACTGCAACTTCTTGTTAAAACATTTAACAATAACACCTGCAAGAGAAAACATCTAAACTGGACAGTAACAACAACTCGGACAAGCAATCTCGTGGCATTGTACAGTGCTCGCTGAAGGCAGAGAACAAGGTCTGTCTTCAGCGAGAAGAGGCTGGCTGACTGTTTACCTTAGGAGATTAAAGAGGCCCTCCTGAAACCTCTCGTGTTAAACACGGCATCCCATTGGTTGATGAAAGTTCTTCAGCCAAACAGCGGTGGAATGTGGAGGATCTCATAAAAACACAAACATTAGAGGGGCTAGCTAAATACTCTCCTTCTCTCTCGCTCACTTGCATCTGCCTGTGTCAGCAGTCTCCTGAGAAAAAGCACTGCCAGGCAGATGTGTCCAGCAGCAGCTCACCACTTGTGACTGACCACAGCATAAGAATAGAGGAAGTGAAAGTCACTTGTGATGACGGAGTGTTGAACTTGAAAACCATTTCCTTTCTTCCCTGGCTTTAACCACAAGAAAAAGTAAAATATTGTTTTATACCAATAAATGATATGCTCGAGTTTCATATATTTAAAGGGTGGGGGCTTCAGATTTTGTTTTCTTAGTTTTCATCTCACTATGTCTATGGGCACTGCCATTTATGAGTGCATTTATAGTTTAAAAAAATGCAGTCATTCCTATAGGGTCTGATTTCTTTCAGACAGCCACGTACTTCCTGTAAAGTCACATGGGAATGGGAACCATAAACCAGCTGAAAATAATGAGAGAATGGGGTGTGGTTTTCTAGGACCATTAGTCTGTCAGATGGGCAGTGACTGGATAAAGAGTGACTACAGTGAAGAGTGCTGTATAGCAGCAATCAACAAATGATCAATAAATGTACCGTAAAAAGTATCTCCATTAATCTGGCATAACATAGTATGACGCTGGGCAAAGTACAGTAGGCCATTGTATTTCCCAAACAGACAAAACTGCCTCTTGCTATCAAAATGACATGCTTGAATGATAATCTAATTTATAATATTGACGTGAAAACCTTCATAGGCATACTTACTGTATGGTTCGCTTCAAACTTTCTGTTACAGTAGTTAACACAGTTAAGTAAGCCAAAGTACACAATGAAATGTCAAAAGGCCATGACATAAAATAGGAATCCAACACATTTCTTCCTTTTTTAGAGGTTTCATGGAAACAAGCTCCAGGCAAGAAAATGTCCCATTAAACTATCAACCCTTTACGTGCTAACTGTCCAATGGTTCATGTTGCGAAGCACAAAAATCAATATTCTCACAATTAGGCTATATGAATATCCCTATAGTTGGCCTGCTCATACTATAGGCCTACATGTAATAACCAATTACAGACTGCATAGCTGCATCCAATATTCATAAGGTTTCACATTTACCTGGTCACCTTCTAATGATGAGCCAATTCTAAGGTCTGAAAAGCATAGTGCTCCTTGTGTTTTGGATATAGAGGACTGAAAAGGATCAGATCTATTATGTCTTTGAGAACATTTGGGCTTTTGTCAGGCAGTCTTGGTTTTGGAAATTACAAATGGCCATTGATTTAATAGATTTGAGTTATCTAACTATCACTGGCAATGGTCACAAATTTTAAAGCAAATTGACACGCATTGATGTACTATCTTGATCAAGGTCTTCTCTGAGTGTTCCTTCCCTTTATCCCCTCATGTGGCAGAGAGGACATTTGGAAAAGGGAATTCCACCCATTTTCAACATTTTCTGAGGGTGTACAAATGGAATCAAATGGACTTGTTAGGGTCCAATTTGTACAGTCTCAAGAAAAAACATTAACATGTGAAAAAGATATTCATGGCATCATCCATATGTATTCACCATGTTAGTGTTTTTTTCCAGACCTCCAATTCTAGCAAGCACAGAACACAACAGAACTTTTTGTTATTATTTACACACATCTCTAGTAGAATATTTAAAATGGGTGGAATTCCCCTTCAAGTTTGAGACGTCAACACGTGAAGAAAATAACAGTAGCCTACAAACACTGTATGCTTATTGTGCTACTAAATAGAAGTGTTAATAAATGTAATCCAATATTACGACGCAGTTGTTAACTTGTTAGTGTTTCTGTTGAATTTCTTTACCTTCCATTAGTTCGCAGTGATGCTGAGAAATGGCACTACTTTCCAATCGCATGAGTCCAGCAAACATCTTGTTAACAGCTCTTCTTAGACCTCACTAATCTATGTAAAAAAATGCAAAAAATAAAAATAAATAAAACTCCTTGGACTAGAAGGATCTCATGTTTTAAGGCATATGGGAGATCCTTGCCAGGCAGCAGCAAAGTTGAGCTCATTTCCGTTTTGGGATAAAAGTGGTCGAGGCTTCAATTATTTCCCACACATCGGAAATGTGTTTAAAAGTGTACCATGTGGTTGTTAGAAAGGTCTTTGTGTGTCCCTGGCGTTGTGCAGCTGTATCGGTTGTCCTGTATTAATAATGATGATGATGATGAATAAAATCCTGTATTTCTGCTGTCACCATTTCTCCCCTGCTGGCTGTTGTGGTATAAAGTGGGTCCGGTGGTTGCGCATTCATAACGATCGCACGTTGAGGTGTTTCCAAAGAAAAGACGGACAAAACGAATGCAGTCTGAAATATGAGTTTATCCGTATGAATCTAAACTCCTGGTCCTCGCCATCGACCATTGATCAGAGCCGCTGTATTCCAGGCGGTTGGTGGTGATGAAAACGGAAGGCTGCGCTCAGTGTCCTGTGTCCGTTATGTGCGTCGTGTTGGAGGAACGTGAGGAGTTCCTTCTTCCTACGTGTGATGGAATTTGACTCCAGAATCTCCTCCTCCAGTCAATTAGCTTAGCTACAACAGTGGTTTTCAACCTTTTTGATCCCAGCTTCCACTATTTATTCTGCATTTGAGCCACGGACCTCAATCAAGATTTATTTAGCTTTTGCCTACAATACCAGGCTGGATTTGGGAAACAAAACAGACAAACATAGCCCTACAGATCAAAATGACCATCAATCTTCTACATAGCCTACTACAATTGTTAGACTTGGGCTAATTCACATGATGGATATTTTAACTTTTGAGGGTGTAAAATGGAACCAAATTTTGGTTAAATTTTTACGCTCTCAAAGAGTTACATTTGGTTAACCAACTTTACATCGTTTAGCCTGGGGACCACCTGGAACCCTCTCAAGGACCAAGCTGGCGGTCCCTGGACCACCTGTTGAAAACCCTTGGCCTACAACACTTCTCTACTGCTCCACAATAAAACTTGCTGTGTTTTGCTCTGTCGTTCTATTCATGGTGTTCGCAAATTCAATCTCACAAAGATTGAATTTGCATTTTGATTTTTTTTTCCCTTTTTTTTCGACTTGCAAAAAAGTAGAGATTCAACCTAGGCTACTACTTGTACTACTAGGATTTGCAGAGGAAATTATTTTAAAACAAACAAATAAACAAATAAATAAATAAATAAATAAACAACTTTTTAAACAATAAGGACTGGTGGTAATGGCCAACCATGTGGCCAACCAGGCCCGCTTGTTAGGTTGGTTGCTGGCTGCTGACATAACATACTACTAGCCTATCAACCAGCTAAATTAGCAAAATAAGTATTTTAGCCAATTTTAGCAGTAGCACTTACTCAAATAAAATACAATTGTGGGGTATAGGCTACCTGCTGTAGAACAGAACAGACGACTCTTCTTTCTCCTTCACTGTCGAAAATATTTGAAAACTCCACCAGTTACGTTTTAAAATACGTGCACCATTTCCTAGATTCGTGGGTTCAGCAACACCATTCTTGGCCACAGGATGGCAGACCTAGATAATGAAATACTATGGAAGGAACTGCCAACTTTGTAGTGTATGGAACAACTTAGCCTAATATGAAACTAGCCTACTATAAGGAATCATGAGCATTATCTTGATTATCGTGATATATATATATTTTTGGATTGAAAAAAATATATATTTTAAGGAAAAGACGGCTCTATGATGAGCAATGTTTTTCAGTAACACAGATCTGCAATCTTTTCATTAAATCACAATAGGCCTATACAATTTTTAGGTGTAAGATGTAGGTGCTGTAGATCTACATGGTTTTAACATGCATGGTAAATACTTATCAGAGCAAAGGTTGCCCTTCAACTTCTTGTTCTTCCCCAAATGACCATAGGTTTAATTGCAAGTTGTCACAGTTTTAAAAATATATATTATTGGAGGGCTCTCCGATATTCATGCATATCCATGTCCTACACATAGGGCTCCATTTCCATCTAAACCCCTTATCCTATACCCCTTATCATTTTTTAAAATTATTATTTTGAAAAACTTTTTGGTATAGTTCAACGTGCCAATCTATTGACACATTGTGAGCTTGTAGACTGGCCATTTAAACTATTGAAAAATGTTCTTTTTTAATAGTTTAAAAAGGCAAAGACGTTAATGGATAAGTGGTTTAGCGGTGACAAAAATGGAGCCCATAGTGTCTATTTTTGTCATACACAAGGGTTAATATGTTTTTATGTCATGATATATGGTGAGCTCCCCTCACTTCACATGGGTGTGATTTGAGAAAGAGAGAGAGAGAGCATCTTCTCTTCGAGTATCTACAAAGGCCTCATGTTCCAAACATGTGAATTACAAGCAGGCATATCAGGCTTTAGTGAATGCAGCACTGACAGTAGGATACACTGTAGCTTCGCATACCTATTCTAGGCATGTCGTAATATATAAACATTCTGCAAAAATAGCAGATCTACAGTACAAGCATGTAGATAGGCTATTTATAAGTATACAGGGTATAAGTGGTTAAGGGATAGGATAGGCTGTATGCCAGGCAGTGTGCCACAGACTTAGGCACGTACAGTGTACAAAGGTCACATGCTTCCCTCACAGCAACCGCTGCTTCTACCTTAGATTATCTGTGTGATAGTGAGTCAGAAGGCAGGGGGGGCAGAGGAGAGAGAGAAAGATAAACTAACACGCTCACACACACAATCAAGCAGGCTTCAAGACTCGCAAGGGGAGACGAAAATACATGGAGCATGAATCCTTTATTTACTGCGAATGATATCAATGCAAAAACAACCAGAGCTTTATATATATCAAAAAGGGAGGGGGGGGGGGGACTGCCATACCAGAGTTGGTGTTTTTTGTTTGCTTTTTTTTAACAGCTCCCTCACTGAGTGGCAAACCACAGCTGACACTGTAACTGTTGATAAGAACAAAGTATATGCAGCTTATGAACAGTCAAATTTAACAAAAAATGCAAACAGTAAACAACATGGTAAATCAGACACAATAACACTGTGAACCAAGAAAATAACATTAGACCCAAAGTCTCCTCGTAGTCCCGCTACACACACTGGTGTTTTACCGAAAAATAGCCGATCTACCAGCTCACGATGTGTGGCAACTAGATCTGACCTAATTTCGCCAAATATTTGCCCAAGCAACAGGGACCAGGGTTCACGTGGTTTAAGCCACCCCCTCGTCGTGGTCGATCAGAGCCGCTCGGCTGGAGAAAACGTCAGCCAACATGTGCTTGGGGATCTCGGAGCCGCGGACACGGAGAGCGTAGCAAGCATCCTCCACCTTTCCGAGGCTCTGACGCAGCGTGTGCAGCTTCTTGGAGACCTCGTACGGCCCCGTGTTGCCAATGTAGGAGAAGCCGTCGTGGATCTGCCGCAGGAACTGGCTGAGCTGGAAGGGCGTGTCGATGTCGCCGTTGCCCACGCTGCTAATGCACATCCGCATCAGCTCGCCGGTCAGGTCTGCCACGCCCAGCAGGTAGTCTGATGGCGTCACCTGGAAGGTCAGCACCTGTGCTGCTGCCGGCAGGGCCTCAGCGGAACCCTGCTATGCGAAAAGGAACGTTTAGGAGAACAAATGGTATGCTGTACAGCAGGCCTGAAAACGTTTGTGGGTCGCAGACCCCTTTGTTTTTGTTTCCTACATTATTTAAATGTTTCGAAACATAAAAAAAAAACATTCCCCAAAAAGCAAAACTTTTCATTAATTAATAACAAAATCCAATGATTCAGTAGTAGTCCATATTAACAAATACAAGAAGTTGTACATAATCTTGTATAGTCAACGTACTAAATGGTGAGCATAATGACTGCACTAGAACCACTTTGTCCAAAATGGAGAGGATAATGGAGTTTAAATTACCACAAGGCAATTACCTTAGGATCCTCCTTTTCCTTTTTCACGAATACCAGTCTGGCATTGATCTCTTCCAGGCTGATAAGAGTGCGATGCCGGATATAGTGCTGGAAAGAGACAGCTTCTACATACTCTTGGATACCTAAATTAATTAAAAAAGGGCAAAATGCATGGATCAGAAACACTGCAAAGAATATGACTGGATGATGCAGAAGGGCATCACATAATGCAACTAGCTGCAGATTCTTGCTTCATTGCGATAGAGTAGCAATAGTCCAACACAGTGAATTGGTGTACAATTATAGGAACACAACTGGCCCCAGTGGCCCGTGTTCAGGAGAGGAAAGCCGGACAGGGAGGATGACATTTATAGATACAGATCCACATATCTGTATAGACATCTGTAACAGATTATCTTGGAAAATCTTCATTTATTTATCAGTTTAACTTTCCAAATATCTCTGTGTGTAAATATATCTGTGTGCGACTGAAAGACCCAAATGCCTCAAAAGATTTACGTTTACCATAAGATCCATATACGATTATATGTGCAACTGTAGCTGTGAGAAGACTTAAGGGGGATCCAGTCTCTGTCAATCTGCCTGTGAAACCACCTGTCAATCAAGCAATCAGGGCTGAGTGGCTGGCAGCTTGCCCACTGCACTGTGTGGCTTGAGAGGCTACATGTACAGGTTAGGACTGGCTGTGATCATTCCTCCTCTATACCTGCCGAGAACACCACACCACAGAGCTCTCCTGCTCCATTTCTCCATCCACCACTCTACACCATCCATGCGTGTGTATCCATTACTGAAAGTAAGCTATTGTCTGCTGATGTTGTGGACTGTCAGATAACCCATTACGCTGCAAGGATTTGATATCCTTGAATTATAATTATGGTTGTATTATCTGATATGTATATATTTAAACGTGGCTCTAACCTATAGATATACATATTCTCAATTCATATCTTGATTTATTGAATAATTTAGTTATGTGATTACATGATTATGATTTATTATTGAACTGCTCTAGCTTTGCCTACTATGGATGTGGTGATTTATTATTTCAATTCTCTGAATGGGTAAACAATTTAAATTAATTATAAAACCAAGAATGACACAGTAGAAAAACAGGGCAGAGAATGGGAAGCCCAGGAAGGACATGACAGACAGGCCTCCAGTTGGACTGTGGATCATCGCTTGTGTCATTTACTGTAGGTTATCTGAAGAACAGGGCATTTGTTAAAGTATATTGTACAGACTCATGGGTGAATCGAGGGTTGAACCAGTGACCTTCTGAGTTCCAGAGTGCCCCTCTACACGCTCACCTAAAGCCACTCCAAAATAAGGTGGGTGAATGCAGTGATAAATTGTCCTGTATCTATTTAACTTTGACTTAACTGGATTCAATAAAAACACATGCATCAGCTGAAACCAAAGCACGACATAGATCAACAACGCAGATAATGATGCACATAAAGACTGTTTCCTGCTGGGATGACCCCCTTCATTTGTTTTCTGCCCTTGTGTAAGCAACAATCCAATAATGACAGGACGGAAGACTTTGTATCCCAAGTTTACTTTTAGAGCGACCATTGAACATCAAAGGGCCTCCTTTCTTCGCACAGCCTCTAACAACAGAACACAACACAACACAGCTTGTTGGCTAATGTAGTTCATCCCCCCTTATCTTGACAGCCAACTTTGACTACATTCATTATTTTCTGCCCAGTCCAAACACAGCACCCCAACAGAACCTGTCAATTAGACTTACAAGCAGCAGTACACTCCAGACATTGTTGTAAACATGAGTCAGTCTGTTCTGAAGTGGTCTTATCGTTATCAACCACAAACTATGGTAATAGGACGTTCTCCACAACAGAAACATAAAAATTTTGTCAGAACTAGAAAAGATGCCAAACTCTTACAGTTCCTATCCTTTGGCAGGCCTGGTTTGGATGTACATAATATTGGAAAGCAATGACATACCGATAATCAATTGATCGCAACGCATAAAAAATATAACTGTCCTAAAGTGAGCAACGGTAATGGATAATAGAAACACCCCTCAGGCAGGCAGGATATGACATGAAAAGATTGCACAGGATCTGAGACGAGCAGGTGGAGCTCCCTTCAGTTCCTGAGTCTCCTGCCAGGAGCGATTCATATTATTTGCTACTTTACAATAGCTGCGTTTAGGCTACCTATGGTCAAAGGGAGCAGAGAAAGGAAACTCGAACAGATGTATTGGCACGGCTCATGGAACGGTCAGGGGCTTGGCAACATTGTACAACAAAATCATTACCACCTGGTAATAACAACACTATGACTTCATTTAAGTGTCACACTATACTATTCCATTGTAGTAAGAATAGAAACTGTAGTGACTTTGACATCAAATAGCTTTGATCAGTTTGCAGATCACTGGATCTCAATACATGATTCAGACAGGTTACCTACCCACGACACATTTGAGAGTAAAATAACATGGACAAACTCAAACACCCATTACATTGTGAAATTCTTTTGGTTAGCAATATATAGTAATGTGGTGTTGCTGCTAAAAGCAATAATAAGTATATGAAGGTGCACCTACAGTCTGTGTAGGAGCTAGGCTTCAGAGAGCTGCTAGCTGGGCCAGGCTTAACAGCGTATCAAAGTGCAGCTTATCCTGGTTATCAGAGGCAATTCCACTCAAATTTAGCCCACAATATCTTTAATGGACCTTGTTCAAAAAGAAAGGCCATTAAACATGACCGGAGACTTGCAGTCCGGTGAAGATAATCAGCTGCAGGGCGAGAGTGCACGTATACCAAGTTGAGTCACAATGAATATAGTAAAGACGATAAAAGAATACAAATAAAATAAAACTTTAATTGATGGGAAATGCCCCTAGTCACGTCGTCAGGGGATGCAGCAGTGACTCTTGAGTGACCACAATCTAAAAATGACTTCCCCAGCTGCTAGATAACAGCTAAGCCCAACTCCCACTAATGTTTTCCTCTAAACTTCAGACATTTTGGCTACTCTTGCAAAAACTGATACAGTTGATTCTAGTGGGAAAACAACTTTATCAGAGGGTGTGTCCACCATGTCAACGGCATCAGTGACCATACATGTAGTCTCTTACTCACACAACCATGTGGGCCCATAATTTGACTGCAGATCTAAACCAGAGGCTGAAAGCTAAATGAATGCACACTTTTGGTTTACATTGACTTATTGAGACTACAGATTGACACGGATGCCCAACCATGTGAATCTGTGGTCTGTGGTTGCATGTGCACAATGTTAGGTTAAATTCATACCTAAATCCAGTATGACGTTTAAATGCCACAATAATTCAAATGAGCTTTAATTTATTTCTAGCAATAGTTTGAATAAAAGATCCCCAGAGCAAAGAGTGTGTGTCAGCAGTGATAGGTCTACTAGACAAATGACATGGTGGGAAAACATAAAAACAGCAGGAAAAGAAATGCATGGGATCATATGAGGAAAATGAGGATTTTTTTTTCTTTTTAATTTATTTTTTAATCCAAGAGACATTTCAGCTTTTTGGAATGCAATTTGTCTCCACAATTTAGTCATTATGTCACTTATTTCTTCCTGACACCTGTGTGTTGTATTTTACTGAGTCTCACTGGCAGATGAGTCATTCACTGGGTGAAGACTGAAGAGTAGGGATAAGTGCACTTTGTACAATAACAAATATCAATCCATTACGTCTACTACACATACAGTATGTGCTAGGTGACCAAACTAGCATCAAAGCCGCCGGTTGATACAAACCCAGGCATTTTGTCACATTACCTCCATAATGTAATAATATTTTAGCCTTTCCACGAGCTGGATGATCATTAATTAAAAACAGGATGCACCATAAACAGCCTTGAGTGACAACTCATATAATAACCCCAAATAACCCCATTTGATATTATGTATTTCCTTCAGGCATATCCTTGCTGATGCCTTACATTCTTATTTTGGAAATTTTCTTCTCATTATCTCTGAATTATCCATATAGCGAATAGTCTATCCTACTCCATGTGCCTGAGACTGCACATACTGTATACTGACTCGAAGGGTGATTTCAAGGGCGCTGCATGCAAACATCAGCTTATTAATAAATGGTAAGATCTTGTAGCAGGCACATTTGTTTTAAATGGCTATTTATTAACCACAATTGTTTTTACTCTGTTTTATCTCCTAGGAGGGCTGTGGCCAGATCAGAAACCTATCCACCAATGACATGATTAGTTAGACTTTGTTTTAATATAAATAAAAAGAAACCACACACACACACACACACACACACACACACACACACACACACACACACACACACACACACACACACACACACACACACACACACACACACACACACACACACACACACACACACAGAGCAATGAGCCCTTCTCAAAACTTTCGTCACTGTCCAATGCCAATCCAAATAGAGTTCTCAACGGGCCTGAAAATTGAGGCCTGACCCTAACTGGGCCCTAACTGATCAGGTCCAAACCCGACCAGGCCCGACATTGCATTGGCCTGACCCAGCCCTAGTGATCTGCATACAGTTTAGGCCCAAGCCCGACCCTAAAATGTCGGGTCGGGCCTGGTCGGGTTCGGGCAGAGTTTGAGAACTCTAAATCCAAATACTTTAGAAACTATTGCTTTCCAAGTCAAGCTTTCCTTTTCTAATGTGCCTATTGGACAAGGCCGGTTTGGAGAGGGACGTTGTGAGGGACTAATTACAGCATTGTAGACCTTTGGCATGACGTTGCAAAATGGATGATAGACTTCAAAATCCCTTTCATCCTGAACAAATCTCGCTGCACCCGCTTCGACCGTTATCAAGCGATAATTCCCACACCTTTGCAGCATCAAAGCAACCCCAGACCATCACCCCACCATGCTTGACAGATGCCGTCACCGTCAGGCACTCTTCCAGCATCTTTTCAGTTGTAATGCATCTCACAAATGTTAAATGGTAAATGGTGCATTTATATAGCGCCTTTATCTAAGGCGCTTTACATAGCTAGTGCATCACATTCACCCATTCACACACACATTCACCCACTCACACGCACATTCATACACCGATTGCAGTGGAAACCATGCAAGGTACCTACTAGCACATCAGGAGCAATTAGGGGTTCAGTGTCTTGCTCAAGGACACTTCGACACTAACTCTCCGGGAGCCCAGGATCGAACCGGCAACCTTGCGGTTACCATCCGGTGACTCCACTGCCGCACGTGTGATCCAAACACCCCAAACTTCGATACATCCATCCATAACATTTTCCAATCTTCCTCTGCCCAATATCTGTATTCTTTTGCCCATATTAATCTTTTTCTTTTATTAACCAATCTTTTCTTTGCCCTCTTCAATGTAGAGGTTGACACTGGCGTTTTGCAGGTACTATTTAACGAATCTGCCAATTGAGGACCTGTGAGGCAACCATTTCTCAAACTAGAGACTTGCTCAGTTGTGTCTTTCTGGTTAGAGGCTGTTTGTGCTGTTCTCTGAAGGGAATAGTACACACCATTGTAGGAAATCTTCAAGAAGAGACTGTCGAGTTTCACATGAAAGTTCTTTTTCTGGCCATTTTGAGCTCTTAATCGACCCCACAAATGTGATGCTGCAGATACTCAACCTGGTCAAAGGAATGTCAGGTTCATAACTTCCCTAACCAGCTAAACGGTTTTCATCTGCATTAACATGATTGCACAAGGAGTAAATATTTTCCAAGTTCGGTTGATGAACTTATGTGGGCGAGTATATATGAAGATATATGGTAAGTGGTGAAGTGGCCCTTTAACGTTTTTATTTTATTTGTAAGCTGTATGAAAACTCACCTGGGGTGAAAGCTCTATGAAATTGATGTATGTCCTCTCCTCTCAGCTCCTCGGCTATGAGACCAATCTTCTGCCTCACTCCATCCAATTTTTCATCGGACTCCTTCAAAATATCATCTGGATCTGGTACACTAGCAATCATCAAGCAATCAATTAATACAGACTTATTTAATCAATGATGAATCAATTAATATAGACTTATTGTCCAATGGTTAAAAATAACCAAACTGCAATTAACCAGAATGCTTTTCCAATTGGTCTGAATTTAACTACTGCTTCCAAAACCAGTGTAAACTTCTAAAAAGCCAACATATAGCCTATGTCCTCTCCTTATGTTTTCCCTGTGTTGAATGCAGTGGCACTCCCTCATGAACCGTTGGGTGGATTACCACTTTCAAGTGTAAAAAGAAAATGCAACCAGATTATGCAACCCAGAGCTAGGCCATTTCTTAAGCACCAGTAGGAGAAAAATACCTTGTCACTCTGTGCAAAAGAAAGATCGTCCTCTTGCTTTCAATGGTGACGTCTCGACTGATCTTGACAAGTCGTTCATATTTATCATGTTTTGTGTCGAGCTCCTGTTGAAAAACTTGAGAATGGCAAAAAGATAAAAAAAAAAAAAAAACGGCAACCATAGTGCAGAGTGCTGGAAGAGTGTGGATGAAAACATGTGACTATATTCTAATGTTACCTTTGAAGGAAGCAATGACAGGCGAAGAAGAGAGGTTGAGTTCCTGCTGTGCATCGGTTCTTTTTCGTGGACATTTGTCACCTGACATGACAAGAAAGACAAAAGGTTGTCTGATATATATATATATACATACACACACACACACACACGGGTGCCCACACTTTTTTGACTTGAAAGATACTTTCAAAATGACCAGCTCAACAAGATCTACAGATCAAAAATTATCCCATTAGGCCTACTGAAAATCCATTTCAAGATTTCAAGTAGCCCCTAGGAAGTGGGAGCGAATAATCCACTTAAAATGAAGAGAATTGGAAGGGTTTTCTTGAATACTACTGATGTTTGAAAACAGTATTTGGGCCTAGAGTATTGGGCCTGTGTCACACAGGCCCAATACTCAAATACTACAAATAGGGATGTCCCGATGCTGTATCGGTATCGGGAAAAGTATCAGATTGGCCCTCTTTTGTTATATCGGTTCATAACGGTATTGGCAATACTGTATCAGTATTGGCCCTAATTTGTCATCATCAGACCATTCCGTATTGGTAAATATACCAGTATAACCAAAAATCCAACACAGTGGTAAGGGGTTGACACTATGGCAGGTAAATAAATGTTGTGGAATTTTCTTTGGAGTTGCCCAAGTGCACATTTATATCATCATATCATTCTGCTATTTGGTGGACTTTATATAAGATTTTTTTCTTGGGACAATTTCATTGTGTTTTAGTCTTTTTTTAATGCATTTGCAAAATGTATCTGATTGGGAAAAAAATATTGGGAATGATAGGGATTGTATTGGGAGCAAAAAAAGTGATTGGATCGGGAAATATCGGGATGGGCAGATACTCAAACTCCAATGATCGGGATCGGATCGGGACCAAAAAAATGTGATCGGGACAACCTTATTTACAAATACTGTTTTCAATCAAGGTAGATCGTGATCTACCTTTGGGCACCCCTGATAAAAAAAAATCATAATAAATATTAGTGTTTGCCGTAGGCAGCCAAAACACCTCCAACTTTTTGTGACATCTCTCTATTATAAACTTTAATAGTGGCATCTTGTGGGTGAATAGTACAATATATCATCTATACTATCTATGTATGTGCTAGGCTATGATCGGTGCAACCACACTTTCTAGTTTGCATAATTAGTACATTTCACATGAAAGCACGACTCAACACAAAGACTGTTACTGTGGGCAACTCACTGATAAAGCATTCCACCTGTTACAACACCATTGTAACAGGTGGGGGGCACCATTTTCAATTTTCAATTCATTAAAACATTTAATGACAGAACAAATTTGAGAGTATTAAACATTTGAAAAGGCTGTATGGAGATTATTTTAAACACAAACCTTCATACAGTAGCCGACAAATAAATATTTTATGCACCCCTCCTACATTCACAATCCAACAGATTAGATTAGAATATGTAAACAAGCAGTAAGAAATGTATATAAAATAAACAACAAATCACACACCATAACAATAAAATAAAACACAATGTAATAGTAGGCTACTATAATAAAACAAAACTGAGTCTTGAAAATGATTTATATCTCTGTATCTTTAACCATGGTTCACATGACGCTGATGGATGTCAGACGCGGTTGCCAACATCATGAGGGCTATGTAATGTTCCGACTTGGTCATACTTCAGTGTAAAATGCAAAACATACCTTCTTGTTTAATACTCATGTTGCACTTAAAACTTTTTGAATATAACTGAACTTGGTTACGTTAACGTTACAAGATGTGCTAAAGATTAGCTGCTTATTCGGCTACTAGTATTGCCAACAACTGAAGCTGGCGAGTTCGGATGCCTTGCAGGAATCAAAGCTTATTGTGGTCGCTGAAAACATGTTTGATTTTTGAGGACATGTGAATATTGTCTGGCACATGTGACTGAGATAAACCACTGATAGGAAATTAGCCTACATATTCCAGAAGCAATATTAGCAATAATATAAGCGTTTTAAATGACAGGCGTCTGCCGAGAAAAGACCACATTTTACTGTGGGCTTTGACGCTGTTATTTTGCGTAGAAGAAAGCGTAACTGTGGAAAATGCATTTTGGGAGATGTAGGCCTAGTAGGCAGTAGCAGACCACATCACATTACGCACATAGCAACTATGGTCTGCTATGGTCAGACAAACTTCGGCAGCAAACTCCGTTCACAACATCGGGTCAGTCAAAAGGCGGCTCTTTTACATAGACTATTGAGAATAGGGACAACAAATACGGACAAACGGGAGTTGCGGAATATTGGACCAGCTGGATATTGGAGTCTATCTATGGGCTCGCGCGAGTTCGTGAACAACCCTGTATCCCTGTATGTCAAAAGTCAAATAGTGACTTTTTTCCAGACCCCACCGTGAACCACGTCAGCAGGGTGTTTTCAGTCCCCTCGATATCGCAACTATTCTGCTAGATTTCTCTGGCTATTATATGGCAAGGCAGGGCGCCGTGTTTATTTATTAAAGGTATCAGTCCTGCAATGTTGAAATGCTCTTTTACAAGTAAAATAATGCCTAAGAATAATCCAAGAATATTGACCAGCAGTGTATAGTAGCCTACGCGCAGCCTTCATAGTAATAGAGAGAGGTTCAAGTTGTTTTTATTTGTCACCAATGTTCTGTATGTCAACTGTCGACGGATGAAATATCGTTTCTTCCCTCTCATCGACATTGGGGAAAAAACAAAACAAAGAGGAAACAAAAGTCAACAAGTAATAGTGCAACGGAATTTAGAATGTATATGTTATTATTGTGTAGGCCTAATGACCGCTCAAAGCTTTATGAACCCTATATTTGCAACAGCACATTTTTTCTTTTAAATCAAATTAATGTATAGGTTCCTTTTCACTCTACCAACCTTACAAAGGTTGGTAGAGCTGGTAGAACTCCCGTTTTTACTACCCACTTTCTTTTGCACCAGGCATGGGGAGAGCAAAGCACAGGCGGGGAGGGGACTCCTGCCAAAGTGTGTACGTGCCGCGCACCTAGTGCCAACTGCTCTTGAGGACACGAAACACCAAGCCCTGCTGAGTGGCTGCAGCATGTGTGCACTGTTAGCCTACAGCCCTACAACAAAACATAGTGGCAGAATCGATTTCCCATCGATTCAGACAATGCCCTTTTTGTAAATAAATACACAAAATGCCTTGATGAGAGAGAGAGAGAGAGAGAGAGAGAGAGAGAGAGAGAGAGAGAGAGAGAGAGAGAGAGAGAGAGAGAGAGAGAGAGAGAGAGAGAGAGAGAAATTAATATACATTGTTCAAAATAAGACCTGGTGGCTGGTGCCAAATTAAACTTTCGTACAACTAAAAATAAACAGAATATATTTTTGTTTTTTGTGTGAATGGAATTTCACATATGCACATCTGGAATGAAAGGGGGCTGTGCCTGGATCTGACGTTTCCTGCTGCTTCATTTTACACTCGGTGCGGCGGTGTCGCTCGCCAAATTTCGCAGATCTACAAGCTCACAGCTATAGCAGCCGCGACGAACTCGTGAACTTGCAGATCTGCTATTTTTCTTGAGCGACACCATCCTGCGGCGGAGTATCAGAACTCAGGGGGCGGGATTTTTGTGGATCCACATCAATGTTGCCAGCTCTGCTTATTATAAGCGACTGTGTGTGTGTGTGTGTGTGTGTGTGTGTGTGTGTGTGTGTGTGTGTGTGTGTGTGTGTGTGTGTGTGTGTGTGTGTGTGTGTGTGTGTGTGTGTGTGTGTGTGTGTGTGTGTAAAAAGTATTGTACTGTATTTATTTATAGATCCGGTTGCTCATTTCTCTCACGGCGTCTGGCAACACAGATCCACAATCGTGTGGACGTGGGGGACGGGAGGGCGCAGATGCACACAGCCTAGCGCCATGCGACCGAGTTGCACCGATGACTAAATCTAAATCTCCCCCGAGATTCGTGAGCTTGTCGAAAATAGCGCTCGAGTGGACTTATTATTTGTCACCATTTGATTAAAAACAAGGGGTGCGATGGCGGAGCACACGGTTTTCGAGTTGAGGGGAAGCTTTCTTTTCCTCGTCAGAAAGTGACGGTGGCGTAGCGTGGCGGAGGAGGACTGTGGACAATTTCCAAAGTTCTCTTGCCTAGTGTGTAACAGGGTTTGTGAAATTAAAGGCGCAGTGCGCATCTTTTTTTCAAAATGTCAGACCTCGACTGCGCGCAAAGTGAGCTGGAGCGAGAGCGAGAGCGACAGTATTGCGAACTTTGCGGGAAGATGGAGAACCTTATGAAGTGCGGTCGCTGTCGAAACTCTTTCTACTGCAGCAAGGCGCACCAGAAGCAGCACTGGAAGGAGCACAAGCTCATCTGCAAAGAGCCGGACATTAAAACGCAGGGTTCAAAACAACAGCAGACGCCCGAACAGGTTACGCCGCCGCCGCCAGGGGACAACGAGGGACAGGAGGAGCGCGCCGTCGCCCCGGACACTCCGGACAGCGCGTCGCCGCCGAGTGGCGAAAAGATGAAAGGCTTTATTACGAACGCGGAATCCCCCGTTTATGGCGACAACAACAAAGGGGCGGCGGGGGACTCCGACAATTGCAAACAACCCAACGGGCAAACGACTAGACCGTCGCCCAAAAAACTCGCCGTGGAATACATAGCTCCGTGCATGGCCAAGCACGGCATATGCGTTGTGGACAACTTTTTGGGACTCGAGACGGGGATGTCTATTTTGGACGACGTGAAGGCCCTGCACAAAGCCGGCAAGTTCACGGACGGCCTGCTCGTCAGCCAAAAGAGCGACTCCACGAAAGACATTCGCGGCGACAAGATAACGTGGATAGAAGGGCAGGAGTCGGGCTGCGAGAAGATCCGCTTCCTAATGAGTCGCATGGACGACCTGGTCAGACACTGTAACGGTAAACTGGGAAACTACACGATAAACGGAAGGACAAAAGTAAGTGGGCGGCGAAACTCTTCCCCAGAAACCGATGCGTTCGACTTAGCACTGATACAGAGGGGATAGTGAAGTATTGCTATTATAGTGCCGTTTGTCTGTATGATTTGCATGATGGGTGATGCATGCCATGTATGTCAGTCACCGTGTGCGATGGCACAGGCAGACAGTAGCAGAATACTAGCCGTGAAACATGACGAGTAGCCACTAGATGTGCATCTCAACCGGACCAGAGCTAACCCCAACCATTCTATATAGGCTAAAACCCTGTAAAAAGATCCATGCCTAACAATACAATATGCCTTAAAACTTATACTTCCCCCTAACTACAATAAACAAATAAAACTACCTTAATTTTATTTCTTTAATAATGAGCTTTCACTCAATAGGGACTACTCCTGTCGCAGGTCGATGTCGTCATAGTCATATGCTATCTCAGTATCTCTGGAATATAATGAAATGCATATGCTAACAAATAACTACATAATATTTCTAAATTTAATTTGAACAACAAAGCAATATTTTAAATGTTTTATTAGCATGTGCATTCCATTTACTCCATAGGGATGGACCGCTCAGGGACGCATGACATCATCAAGATGCGACAGGAGCATCTATTTTTGAAAGAAAGAAGATATTGAAAGTGTTTTATCGTTACATTTTAGGTAAACAAGGCATGTATAGTGTTTTAAGGCGTATTTGTGTAAATTGTAGAAAGCAAAGGGTGCGCGCACAATCCACACATCCACAAATTTCAGGTGCTGGATCCCACGTATAGAGATCCACACACCATTTTAAAAGCTTAACAACGGAGCAGTAGGTGTGATACCTGACAGGTATGATACCTGACAAAGGCCACCTTAGGCCGAAACGTTTTGTGTGTGTGTGTGTGTGTGTGTGTGTGTGTGTGTGTGTGTGTGTGTGTGTGTGTGTGTGTGCAGATCTGTTCTCTCTTCTCCGTATTTGTGTAAATTGTCTTGTTAGCCAGGGATCCTTATACTGTAAGACCGGTGGTCAGAACAATAGTTGGCTCTCTCCGGCCACAAATCCACATGTAACCAATGCTATGAGTCAGCGCTGTGCTTCTCCCACAAGGCATCTTGTGTTCACTGACTTGCCCTGACATTACTATTACATTCTCCACCATACCACAGCCAGGAGGTCTAGACTAGAGTAATAGGCACTTTAAGCTGCTGCATTTTCAGAACGGCACCTCTTACCGGAAGTACAGCTGCTATGACTAATCACCGTAGCTGTCAAAATCATTAAGCAAACAGCCATCCACAACAGTGATGGGTTACCATGGTGATGTGTCTATGCATGTGTCAAACAGGCGTACACACTACGTTAAAGTGCAGGTCAGGCCGTGGTAGGAATGGATGCTACGGCAAGCAGGTTTATCTATCAAGCATGGGTCGAGTTCCCTGTTGGCGTAGTAGAGACATTGCTGTCGTATGGCTTAAAGGTAGGGTAAGTGATTTGAAAATTCATTGTGTAGTACCAGCCTGGTGCACTAGGGGCGCCCAAGAGTAGCTACACTATGTGAACCTGCTGCTCGATCCTGATTGGAGGAACTGGGGAACTTTTATTACCAACTCTGCTAATGTGGGGGAGGGGGAAATAATAATAGAGCATTTTCACAGATTTTTTTTGGTCATATCTGACAAAAGTGAAATCACTTCCCCTACCTTTAAAGTTCCTAATATCTCAATTTTTTTGTATTGCAAGTTTGCATGAAATCCAATATGGCCGCCACAATTTGGCCACCACAATATTGGCACCCAGAAAATAGGATTGGCTGTAACTTCTGAAACTTCTGAAGTTTACATTTCTTTGTAAACTTGAAATACAAAGAAATGTTTGTATATATTGTGTATACAGGTGCTGGTCAACGAATTAGAATAATTTGAAATAGTGCAACCTTAAAATCTTTGAATGCATTTCTTGTGCAGAAAGCAAATCAGGTGTTCACCGCACCTGTCCTACTTGTTAGAGTAATCACAGAACTGTTACCTGTAAAAAATTTTGCTCAGCTGAGCTTTCCAAAAGGCCCATTTAGGCCATTTAACTGTGACACTGTTGTTTCATTGAATTAGAATAATGGAGAAACCGTTTCATTGAATTAGAATAATTTTTATTATAATTAGAATCATCATTTTCTCAGTATTTTGTGGCTGCCCCCTTGGCTTGTATGACTGCCTGAAGTCTCCGTGCAGGGGTTGACACTAAGGTCTCCAAGGCACTTGCCCATCGGGCAAGTGCAAATCAGGTTCTACTTGTCCTCAGGTCATGGTCACTTGCCCCCCCAAAAATATATTGTAAATTTTGCTTTTAAGTTTACTTCCTACTTGGGTGCTTTCAACAGGTGGTCCGGGGACAACCAGTGGTCCCTGAGAGGGTTCCAGGTGGTCCCCAGCTAAGTTGGTTAACCAGATGTAACTCTTGAGAGCGTAAAAATGAAACCAAATGGACCCTTGCGGGTGCATTTGGTTTCATTTTTACTTCATCACCTTAATTAGCCCATAGTGGTCACAGACCCAGTGGTCCCTGACCCCAGCAAAATGAGAGTTTGGAACCAAATGTACCTGGGAGAGAGATAGGTAGAGATAGCTAGTTCTTCAAATCGATGCCACGGACAGGGCTTGACACTAACACTTGCCCGGGGCAAGTAAAAAAAATGGTGGGGCAAGTGAAGACTGCTACCTGGTTGCCCGATCGGGCAAGTGTGCAACTTCGTGCACTATAAGACAACACAAGATAAATTTGTCTTGAAGGCAGTCATTACACTCTGCCTCTGTGTCTTTCCCTGCTTTCTAGCTATCTCTACCTATCTCTCTCCCAGGTTCATTTGGTTCCAAACTCTCATTTTGCTGGGGTCAGGGACCACTGGGTCTGTGACCACTATGGGCTAATTAAGATGATGAAAATGAAACCAAATGGACCCTTGCGGGTCCATTTGGTTTCATTTTTACGCTCTCAAGAGTTACATCTGGTTAACCAACTTAGCTGGGGACCACCTGGAACCCTCTCAGGGACCACTGGTTGTCCCCGGACCACCTGTTGAAAGCACCCAAGTAGGAAGTAAACTTAAAAGCAAAATTTACAATATATTTTTGGGGGGGCAAGTGACCATGACCTGAGGACAAGTAGAACCTGATTTGCACTTGCCCGATGGGCAAGTGCCTTGGAGACCTTAGTGTCAACCCCTGCACGGAGACGTCAGGTAGTCATACAAGCCAAGGGGGCAGCCACAAAATACTGAGAAAATGATAATTCTAATTATAATAAAAATTATTCTAATTCAATGAAACGGTTTCTCCATTATTCTAATTCAATGAAACAACAGTGTCACAGTTAAATGGCCTAAATGGGCCTTTTGGAAAGCTCAGCTGAGCATTTTTTTTTACAGGTAACAGTTCTGTGATTACTCTAACAAGTAGGACAGGTGCGGTGAACACCTGATTTGCTTTCTGCACAAGAAATGCATTCAAAGATTTTAAGGTTGCACTATTTCAAATTATTCTAATTCGTTGACCAGCACCTGTATATGATTGATCAACCTGTGAAATATCCCTCAGTTTAAAAAAATGCCCTATGTTTCTAATGGTGTTTAATAACAAGTACTAAAAGATTAATCTCAACTCCTGTGGAAAATCTCATAAAAACAGGCCAAAGGGTGTACTAGTCACAATCACAACCTATAGCAGACAACACAACATGCAAATTTCATCATGCTCTATGTAGCATGTCTAACTAGGGGGTTTTCATGATGCTGAGTCCATTCCATTAGCATTAGTTTTGCTTGGAAAACACTATTTTTTGGCAAAACTAATAAAGGTAGTACATGTTATTAGACACCGTCAGAAACACATTGGTGAAGAAATGTTTTGGTAAGGATTTAGTTCCCAAATTGGTCAAATATCTGATAAAATGCCCTAACTAATAGCATTCTCGCCATAAATTCCAGACTTGAAATTATTTTGACTAATAAGTAACTTGTTTAGCTGTGTTATTTCAGAATACTTAAAGACACCTTGAACATACCTCTGTTATTGCCATATTCAACATTTTCCATTCATATTACATGCCATTGATACTAAGTCTGGGGAAGCCCACGTTCAAACTGGGTTACCACCGTTGTGGTTACCATCATATAGTGAAACCCTGAGTTCATTAATTAATGGGTAAGAGTTGTCTTCATGCTTACTAGGAGCATAAGTGATCTGCGTTGACAGTACTCAATACTTTGTAATGATACTGCAGCCTTGAGTATCGGCGGATGGTGACACATATCCATTATCACCGTGTATTTCTGTCTCTGATATCAGGCAGATATGTTTTATTTTTACAGTAGTTATATCACAGTTATCACAGTTAATAATATTCTACACACAAAAAGGAAATGAGAAGACCCTGTGTCGGTATCAACAACACAGACACTTTTAACATGTCTGTAGTGGGAAAATAATAAAGCCAGTAGTCTAGCTGTACTGTAATTCATGTCATTATCAGTGTAACTCAGGGTGTGATGGTGCGATGAGAACTGGACAAAAATGACATTTGAATATTCCTTTTAAACACCACATGGGTTCGAATGAATATTGAATGATTTGAATATCCAATGTATATAATGTCATTATGACATATTGCAGCACAATATAGTGTAAAACATTCCCGTTCTCTCTCTATATGCTCCAGTCCCGTATTGGCCACGGTTGGTGCTTAGTAATGTGCTCTCTTGAGTGTTGTGAGATCAAATTCATGATTCATAATTATCTTAATAGCCTAACATTTGTATAATGTCTTAGTTGTAGTACTAGCTAGCATTAAATATTGTTATTACAAGATATTTACTGATATCCTGAGACCTCTGTCAAGTTTTACTGTAGATCATAGTCATACGTAGGTTCAAATATGAAAATACTTTTTTCCCTCCATTTCTAAGAAACACAGAATGGGGGGGAAAGTGACATCTGACCTACATTTTATAGAATCATGTTAGTAAGCAAGAGGAAGTCAGTCATGTGATGACAGCTCCCTGAGTGCTACAACCCACTATAGTATGCAATGACAGCTCCCTGACTGCTACAACCCACTATAGTATGCAATGACTGTAGGAGTCAATTCGTACAAGTAACACAATCTTGCAAAGCAAGGCACACACTTGTATTATTGCTTTATCTTGATTAGTATGTAATTGTACAGTCCGTGGATCACTGTGGCATGACATATACACTACATGCAATTGTCATTCTTGGATGTTTTTTTTTACCTCTACTTTCTCTAATGCACGCAGTGGGCAGTGGATACAATAAAACAGTGGGTCAGTAGTAAACCTGGCAGATATAATCGCAATAGTTAAGTAAAAAAAAAAAACGCTGTACCAAATTCCAGCATATGACTGTCCCTCTCTTTACTAATGCCTTGATTCTCCATGGCCAGGGACTCCTGGCCATGTTCCAGGTGTGGCCTTGAAGAAGTCTCCTGTTTTGACTGCTTGCAGCTGTAGACTGAAAGGAAGACAGCAGAATTAGGACAAGGGCATAGCTGACACCTGAGATAGGACAGACAATACCTGCCTAAAGCAACCTCTTTCTACAAAGTGACAAAAACAATCATGGCAGGGTGATTTAGCATGAGCACAACTACCAGATAAAGCATCAATGGCAAAAAATGTGTTGTGTGTTTGTGTGTGTGACAACCAAGACCATGTGGTTCGTCACCCGCTGATGCCCTCCTCTCTGCCGGTTTGGCAGAGAGGAGGGCAGAGCTCTCTGGATGACTTAGCCATGCAAGGATGGGGTGGGTGAACTTTGGTCGCAATGGAGTTGGTAATGGCAGTGCATATATTTTATGTTCATATAGCGCATAGACCATTTTGTATCTCTACAGAACGTTGCCTGTCTCAAAATGTAGGTGTGCATGCGTCGTACAACAAAAATATAGTGCTTAGTGCTAGTGCAAACCCATGGATAACACTGTTTTTTTTAGTCGCTATCTAATCTAAGATTGCTTTTTCGAAATTAACACACATCCACTAGCCTCTAATGCTGACTTGCTAAAGTGTTTAGAGCTGGTTAAATCATCACAGGATGAGAGATGTGATCAAGCTTTATACACAGCAGCATCACATAGAGGCTGATACACGAGTCAAATGTCAGATTTTCTCTGAATAAGCAACAAGTGTTATGCTGTATGTATGTATACCTTAATATCACTGATGAAACAGGTGATGATGGAATATACTAAACTAGAATGGTATTTCTTTGTATCACTGCCGTAAGACTAGTGCTCATTCTACAACAAAGTGATTAGACAATCAATGGATACAGCATATGTTGACCAGGTTTATTAATGATGATGATTTTTGATGACAGGACGACTTGACAGTGTGAAGTTTTAACTTACACAATAGCCTTGTTTTTGTCCTGTAAGTCCCCTGCTCTTCAGTTGTAGTGTTTTGCCATGGTTTGTCAGGGATTTGAATCATGTGATTGTAAAGGGCTGCATTCAGCTACGTTTTCACACCCTTCACCCATTGATCTTTTTGCTTCACTTGATTCACACCCTGTGGTAGATCTGACAGAACAACATTTGGTGTGAAGTACACTTAAAAAGATTGTTTTTGTGTTGCAGTAGTAGCATTTCAATGCATTGTGTGACATGCTTAAACTATGATTGATTGATTATTGATTGATAATGGTTTTGATTACCAGTTATTTGTTTTAACTGATTAAACCTACTGGTTTGATTAGATTAACTATTGCATATGATTAAGAATTGATAAATTAATAGAATTCCACTGTGCTTCGCACAGGAGAGTGAAGACAAAACACAACTCATAGGCCTCCTCATCCCAAGTAATTCCCACCGTTAGTTGAAGTGAGGGGAAAAAATAAAACCTCTTTTTTTGTCTGTGGATTTAAGTTGTGAGTTGATTTTCATTGGATGCCTTTTAGCAGCCCACTCAGTTCAACTCATGAGGACTCCATTGTTTTATCTTTTGTTTTACAACATGACATATTTTTTCAGTGTTTCAAATTGCACAATTTTGTAATTCTCTGCCTGTTGCTTGAATATTACCAGTAGCCGTGTCTGCTGTCCTCAAATGGTACAATGGTGCGGTAGGACATTACACAAATGTAAAGCTAGAGCCGACACTGTAGCGTGCTATTGTTCTTACTTCTTTGTCTGTATGTCAAAAGAAAATAATAAACTAGGTCAATAATTTACACAGGGAGTTCCTCAGTTGGCTGCATCCCTATCTTACTGATAAAACAGCAAGCCATGCTAGGCTGGGCTCAAGCTGTCACGTTTCCCACACTCCCAAATAGTGTGTGGGCCTGTAGGGTCTCTATCCCAACTGTTTCTACTCATGTTTGGATAAGCATCTTTTCCGTTTAGCAGAACCCTCAGAGCTTCCCCTTTGTCCTTCCCACATGCAATGCTATCAATAATCCAATATGCTTACATTTGAACTGATGACATTACATTACTGTCAGAAATGTCTAGAGACAAATGGCCTGTCAGCACATGTTGAGGATGTTTATAATTTAGGTTGGTACAGTTGAAATTTTAGCAATAT
This sequence comes from Benthosema pterotum, assembly GCA_039105355.1. Classification (NCBI taxonomy): domain Eukaryota; kingdom Metazoa; phylum Chordata; class Actinopteri; order Myctophiformes; family Myctophidae; genus Benthosema; species Benthosema pterotum. Next base: position 41,366,423 of record CM076974.1, read on the forward strand.
GCCCAGCTTGTAATGACGCATGCAAACAGTGATGCCATACACACCACAATATTATAATAATAATTATGATACTATATTGACTCATTCATGACTAGATAATCCAGTTATATAAAATGGATACACTAACTATTGGGAATAAAAAAATCTGTGGATAGTGAAGCTTTTTTTAAGTAACCATTTTTTTTCTGGAACTAAATATATACGTTTGACCTAAATTATACACAAATTCTGTGACAAATAGATGTACATTGTATTCTGACAAATGAAAAAATTGCCCCTTGACAAGAACAGAACAGAGATTACACTCTTGGTAGACCAAATTCATCGATATGCAATAGTAAAATTAGTAAAATTAAAATTAATTAAATATATACTCTCTCTCTCTCACACACACACACACACACACACACACACACACACACACACACACACACACACACATATTGTATCATGGCACAAAGTGAAGCACTGTGAGCCTGGCCGTAGCATAACTAACCTTGCATCGCCTTTAAAAAAAGTTTTCTAATCAATTCACTGCTGTATTATAATCAGTACTGTAGGGGAGAAGACGACAGCCTCCCTACTTCCTCCCTTGCAAGTTACAAGAAATGGACCAGCTTTTAAAACAAATGTCGCCATCCAATCATCATCATTGTGCGTCGTGCTCTGGCATTTTATACTAAAACAATTTGCCTGATTTAAATAATTGCTTCATAGTGTTTTACCATTTAACATTTTACCATCAGGTCTTTTTACCAACCCATGTCAGTAGTTTCACGTTGCAACACGATGTTGGGAAGTAGGTCAATTACACCTTAACGAATAGCTGACGCAATATATCATTGTTCAAAAATATACATTCCTTGTACAAAGCTGACATTATGTGACGATTAACTCACAAACCTGAGCAAAAACAATTGTATGTTCATTATTCAACACAACTGCAGATTCTAGGAGGCTCTTCCTGGGAAGTTCAGGCTATTGCTCTATTGTGCTGTTCTCCATTCAATCCCTGGCAAAGTAATGCATCCCATTGCATTCACTTTTGCATCCCTATCCAATGTCAGGCTGTGTCTGGAACTAGACAGAGGCTTTATAAGCCTCCTGCAAAAACAATCTATGTGACTCATTGGCACCTAAAAGTTTGGTTTGCGCTTCCTGCTCCCTTTCTCTCCGTCATTGCCCTCATTCATTCTGTAACTCTCTGCTGTATGAATGCCAGTTGGCCTCTAAAGCGGGTTCTTTGGAATGTAAACAAATGGCGTGGCTAGCGGGGTCAGCCTCCTAATGAGGGCCACCAAGGAACGCGGAAGGACATAAGCTTGAGAGGAAAGGAGGCACAGACTGGGAGATAGGTCAGAGGTCAAAGTAGTGCGGGAGGAAATCCTCCAGGCTTCTGACGCCTCTTATCTTCTATTGAGGAATAATGTGCTGAGGGTTGGTTAAATCCAGTTCTATTAATTCATCTCACCAGTATTTCCTGCATTTTGGTAGTTACCTGGGGTGGGAAGGAATAGTTTACAGCTCTTTCTCAGCGATAACTTTAAGAAGTGTACAAATCTAACCAAATGAAACCATTTGAGGTTTTTTAGATCCATTTATGGATCTAAATAATAAAATCCAGATTTTTTTCTTAGGTAAAAAAATCATTGTTTTCAAACAAATTATATGTATTTGTTTTAATTTTAAATGTAAGCTAATTATTCTTTGTCATTAAGTGACAAGTTAACACAATCTCTGCCAAGGTCAAGCCTCTGTTAATTGCAACTTACATCTACCTTTGTCAAGACATGATATTAGCCTCAAATCAATCCATACTGCTTTGTCAGCCAAAATTCAGCTTTTGGAAAGGTATTATAGTGCACACTTACATCACACAGTGATGTCACACTTCCACTTTTAAAGCTGGTCTAAGACCCAGATGACATATAGTATTTGGTGGTAACACTTTACAATAACGACCCGTTATAAAGCATTTATAAACATTTATAAGCAGTTTGTAGATGATTAATAAACATGAATAGACTGTTTATTAACATCCATAAATGTTTAACTAAACATTTATAACTGTATTTATAGCTAATTTATAAGATATTAGTAAAATATGAGTAAGTAGTAAATTACTCATGAATAAGCCATTTATATACATGTTTATTTGTTCATAAATAATTTGTAACTAAAGCTATAAAGTATTTACAAAATATTTGTGGATGAAGAAATAATAATTTATAAGCCATTCATATACGTTCATGAATAATTTAAAAAAATTATAGTACCCACATAGAGCATTTAAGAGCATTTAAACCTTGATATTAGTAAATGTTTACTAAAATGCTTAACTAAACATTTATAACTATATTTAAAGCTCATTTATAAGTTATTAGTAAATTATGGGTAAGTAGTAAACTACTCATGAATAAGCCATTTATATACATGCGCAATTGTTAATAAATAATGTGAAACTACAATTGTAAACAATTTGTAGCTAAGTTGTAAAATATGTACAATCTATTAGTGGATAAAGAACTAATACTTTATAAACTATCCATGTATCTTGGTAAATTATTAAGACATGTATGCCAACATGGTAGAACATTTAAGAATAGCATTTGTTATTTGAATAACATTTGTAACTACGGCTAAAAATCATTTATTCCATATTAGTAAGTGCTAAACTATTAATGGATAAGCCATTTGTAAACATTTTTAAATTATTATTGAAAAATGTATAACCTATGTATAACCTTTATATAGAAACATTACTTCGACCTGAAGGTCCCTCTAATGAAAATAAATGTACTTTAATTTGTAGGAATTAAGTACTTGAATGAATGCTTGTTCATGTGTCCTCCATGTTTTACTACGTTTGTAAAACATTCGTGAAACATCTATTAATCATTGGTAGATGTTATCAAGAGCCCTGAAGTAAAGTGAGGACAATTCATTAGTTGTGACTGTATGATAACGTGACACTCATGTTTGTTCATGTTGAATAGACAGTTGTAAATAATGAATAGTCGCCACTTTACATTAGGGCACTTGATTATGATTTATAGATGTATATGAATGTTTTACAAAGCATATACTAATGTGGTCTTCATGTTCGTTAAACATTGGTAGATGTTATCAAGAGCCCTGAAGTAAAGTGAGGACAATTCATTAGTTATGACTGTATGATAACATGACACTCATGTTTGTTCATGTTGAATAGACAGTTGTAAATAATGAATAGTCGTCACTTTACATTAGGGCACTTGATTATGATTTATAGATGTAGATGAATGTTTTACAAAGCATATACTAATGTGGTCTTCATGTTCGTTAAACATTGGTAGATGTTATCAAGAGCCCTGAAGTAAAGTGAGGACAATTCATTAGTTATGACTGTATGATAACGTGACACTCATGTTTGTTCATTTTGAATAGACAGTTGTAAATAATGAATTGTCCTCACTTTACTTCAGGGCTCTTGATAACATCTACCGATGATTAATAGATGTTTCACGAATGTTTTACAAACGTAGTAAAACATGGAGGACACATGAACAAGCATTCATTAAAGTACTTAATTCCTACAAATTAAGGTACATTTATTTTCATTAGAGGGACCTTCAGGTCGAAGTAATGTTTCTATATGTAGCCCCTTTTACCTCTTACTAGGCAGGGCCCCTAAGTTCTTTCAAATTAAAAGTACTTAGCAGTTTCAAACTTTAATATGACTTGAGTTCCCTTAAGAACTTATTACTCGGAAAGCACTAGTTTTAACCTTTTTAGCTCAAAACCTTGTTAGCTTTTTAAGAAATATTCACCCTACTATGAAATCCGTATTTAAGCAAACAGAAAAAACAATGAGATGTCTTTTATAGTTTTACTTAAAAATATGAATTCACGATAAAATAAAATAAAAAAGTTGAATGAAAGTTATCACTGGTACAGTAAAAATAGACTTATTAGCACTCAATGCACTTTAAAGCACTTTACAGTAAATACAAGAAAATACCTTTTACCTTAGATCCTATCTAAGCCGGCATTTCAAAATAAAATAAAAATACAAAATAGTATGAGTACTCAGAAACCCCCCGTTGCAGGCCTGATACCCTAAAAGTCCAAAACTAAAATCTTCACTCCTTGCGAGTCAATGGTCAAACCTACAGTTCAGGAGAGTGGTGGTGAGAGCACTGTTATTGTGTGTGCCCATGGTGCATTTGCGGCCTACACCATGCAGGTGAATGGGGAAGCCAGGGCCTAACTTGGGCAGAGTATTTTAGAAGAGATGAGGGGCAGGTCCCACGTTGCCAGAGGAAGGTTAGAGCGTTGCCTGGTAGCTAAACCCGCTATCTGGGATGTCTTGCTGCAGACAACATCCTCTTCAGGAGGTTTGGTAGCTCAGGAGTTGACTGTTTTAGCTGAACAGGCTACCTCCTCCCACTATCATGATACACTGTCTCACTAGCTTAGCCAACTAGCTTCTAACAGCATACCATGCAGTCACAGTGATACTGGATAATGTCCTTGTAACTCCTCGCCGAAATCACTGTCCATTCACCAGTCCAACACTAGTAACTCAAATCTGCAGATTACTTTTTCACTAATCTGGTTAAAACTTCAGAAAACAACGTGTGTTACATTCTCTTCTCACATTTCTCCTCTCTTCACTCTGTCCCTCCGTGTTGATCTCTCCTCTGCGCTCTCTCTCTCTCCTAATTACTCCAATGGCCCTCACCTGTGCCCAATCCACCCACTCAACAACCCATACACGCACGCACACACACACACACACACTTCCTACAAGTAAGTTAAAGGAACCCTTTACAATAAACAGGGAAAATAAAACATTTCCGATTAAAGGAACATTTCGCTTTTTTTCTTTTCTTTTCTCAAACAGTAAACATGAAAACAAAACTTGTATGCATCCAAACACTATATACACTCGACCGGGTTACATATATAAAGGTTATACATTTTTCAATAATAATTTAAAAATGTTTAAAAATGGCTTATCCATTAATAGTTTAGCACTTACTAATCTTGAATAAATGTTTTTTAGCCGTAGTTACAAATGTTTTAATAAACGTTTACTAATGTCAATGTTTAACTATTCTTAAATGTTCTACCATGTTGGCATACATGTCTTAATAATTTACCAAGATACATGGATAGTTATAAAGTATTAGTTCTTTATCCACTAATAGATTGTACATATTTTACAACTTAGCTACAAATTATTTACAATTGTAGTTTCAAATTATTTATTAACAATTGCGCATGTATATAAATGGCTTATTCATGAGTAGTTTACTACTTACCCATAATTTACTAATAACTTATAAATGAGCTTTAAATATAGTTATAAATGTTTAGTTAAGCATTTTAGTAAACATTTACTAATATCAAAGTTTAAATGTTCTTAAATGCTCTATGTGGGTACTATATTTTTTTAAATTATTTATGAACGTATATGAATGGCTTATAAATTATTATTTCTTCATCAACAAATATTTTGTAAATACTTTATAGCTTTAGTTACAAATTATTTATGAACAAATAAACATGTATATAAATGGCTTATTCATGAGTAGTTTACTACTTACTCATATTTTACTAGTAACCTATAAATTAGCTATAAATACAGTTATAAATGTTTAGTTAAACATTTATGGATGTTAATAAACAGTCTATTCATGTTTATTAATCATCTACAAACTGCTTATACATGTTTATAAATGCTTTATAACGGGTCGTTATTGTAAAGTGTTACCTATTTGGTTGAAGCTGATACGCTTTTGTTGTGAAGGCAAAACGTCTCATATGCCTCAAGTTTCCACATGCTAAAATAGCAGATCTGCATGCTCATAAAGTGTTGTGGACTCACGGCTGTGATGTGTTGTGAACCTGCAGATCAGCTATTTAGTCGGTCAACTGACAGAAATCAGTTGACTGACCTCAAGTAGCTCACTTGTTGTTTATGATTTTATTCTCATAACAAAGTTATATCATTGTCATTGATCATATCATCATATCATATCATCTATGCCTAATCACTGAAAACACCAGATGAACTCTATGCCCAGGGATAGGTAGATTGCGTAGTACGTGCATGGATCAGCGTTGTTTGTTGGCAGTCACTGCGTTCATGTTTGAGTCACTGTTGCTGTCACTTGTGAGGTCAAGACCGCATCACATGAAAGGTCGACAAGAGTTCAACACTTCATTAGTGCCTGGGAAAAAATGTTTAAAAATGTTGTCAGTTGAATTGAAGCAAAAAAATCCTTTTTTTTTAAAGCCGATTTGTTAGGCAAGTTTTTCCCTAGACTCGCCACTGGTGCTTTTGAGCAGACAGTTGAGTTTGGCGGCCGTATTTTAGCACAACCCCCGTTTGGCACACCCACACAAGTCCATAATTAAGCATGTGCTGAAGTGTTTCCTGTGTAACGGTTTAAGCCGAAGCACTGCTGTGTTAAGACGAAGGGGATGTTGCTGCCTCCGGGTTGGCCCAACTATCAGCGATCTCACACCTTTTGGCCATTACACCCCTGCTCTCACATCACGCATGCACGAACACACTTTTCCTGGCGAGGACGAATATATTTACACATTATGGCCTCCCGATGTGAGCTCTGAGCAGTGAGGGGGCGTCGCTTGCAGACCATTGGCCAACCTCCCTCACTCTCTGCACGTAGCAAGACCATTAAGATTACTGCTGCCTCTGGAGAGATGCCAGGAGTCAAAGTTTACATCTGTTGACTGTCTTCTGCTCCCGCCCAACCCCTTCCCTTTTCTGTGTCAGAGCCTCTGTCTTTCTCGCTCACACGCAAGCACGATATGTATGGACACACATGCAGGACCTCTAAAACTGCACCGTTTGTCTTGTGAGTGACAGGAAGCCTTTTGTCAGTCAACATGCCCCTTACCCGGCTTGAACCCCTGCTACAGCAGGCCCCACCCTTCTGTGTGCATGCGTGCATGTGTGTGCATGCGCATGTGTGGAGACGTGCTTCATGGAGTAGTTTGTCAGGCATTTGAACTGAAGCGTGACTCACCCAAACTGGATGTGGGAAGTAGTTTTTGTTTTGTTTTGTTTGACACTGTGCTGACACTAAGCATTCAGGTGATAACCTGCATTGTTAGAAAGATGCAAAATAATAATAATAACCATATTATTATTACTCAAATAATAAGGTTAACTACTATTAGAAGTATTGCTATCTGTGTTAATAACTTGTACACATTATTGTTATATGACATAGTAATACCACCAATGGATTTTGCTACCTGCAGGATTGCAGCTTAACAAATTAGCTTGCTTTGTAATGTGTTGAAATCGGATTGATTCTGACTTTGGTCCAAAACGAAGAGTTTGCACTATGTATTTATAATAAACTTGCTATGGTTTGTGGATCCAACTGCCTGGAAGAATGTGGAAGAACTTGCCCTTTGTTTATCATTATGACTTGGCATATGGGGGCTGAAATGACTGGCTGCCCTATGCACCTTTTAGAATATTAATGGCAGCCATTGCTGTTCCCCTCACTCACTTCATCTCATTTGTCTGCTTGTTGGCGAAGGGAAAAAAAAATAAGTTTAATCAGATGTTTTAAAATCACAGGAACTTTGAATAATTTCATGTGTGCTTATGTCAGTCATGATGTGCTGGTGCCGCCAATGGCTAAGACACACATCACATAAGCCTGGGGAGAGTTCCGTGTTTGATTTTCCCGCCTGGACAGACCCTTCACCCAACGAACCGTAAATCCAGTCTTTGGATCCCACGGTCTGCTTTGTCATTCTCTTGGTGCTGTGTGTTTATAATATGTGTAGTAGGGTATAAATTCAAACGAGACTACAATATGAAAGTAGTTTAAGGGAATTTGCATTGTCAGAAACAAAGCAGATCGACAACCTCATAACCCAGTGTGATTTAACTGCAATTCCACATCTAGATGCACGTATGCAACGCTGGGTGTTACTGTTAGAAAATAGTCTTGCTTTGGGAATGTTAATCCCTAATGTACTTTATTATGTCAACGGAAGGTGGTCTGTGACAGGCTGACGGCGCACATGCACCCACTCACTGTTTACACCACAGGTTTACGGGGGCTTGCGGGTTGACTGGGTTCAGTGCCAACACCCAAGCAGATCATGTATGAGCTTATTAGAGGAGGAAACTACAAGGGGAAGTTGACATGCACCACATGTCTCCGGTTTATTTTCCCGCTGGTTCAGAGTTTATAACATAGTGGCCGGTTTGTAACTGAGCCTACTGGTGACAGCCGGCACCGTCCTTGGCGTGTTGATAATTCATTGTGTTCTTGCCTCCCACTGGCTGACTCATGTATTCATGTCTGCATCATTTTTAATCCATCTCCACGCAGTTCTGGTAGTTTTGCACCTTGCTGCCCAAGTTCAAGTTGATTTGAGTCATGCATACCAGTACTATAACTGAATTCCCAATTAACAGTTAATGGAATTATGTGCTTCAGTGGACGCTTGCACATGCTTAATTACTAAACTTGGCTTTCCTTTTTTTCTGTTTTCAGGCAATGGTTGCCTGTTACCCAGGCAATGGGACCGGGTATGTGCGGCACGTGGATAACCCCAATGGAGACGGAAGATGCGTTACGTGCATATACTACCTGAATAAAGACTGGGATGTCAAGGTATGTGAACGTATTGTGCAGCTGAAATAACTTTCCAGGGTTGGCGCTAATGTTTGCATGAGTGCCCGTGGGAAGGAAATAAAATCTTTGGGCTGGTTATCAGGTTACCTGACGGGAAAGTAATTTGATATTATTCGCAATCATTTTATGAAGAACAATGCCACCTTTTTACGCTTCACTCATTCTGGTTTGTCTAGGTGACTGAAGTTATTGATTAGTTTTAGCATTGTTATCTCTGACGCTCATCCTTGACCCTCCATTTCCAACCCCCGTTTACATCCAAGCCTCGCTTGCCAGATCCACCCGACACAATGCCACCATAATGAATGAAGGATGGAGTCAGTACGTACAGCTCAGCTGCTGTCCCTTCTGATATAATCCCATTAAAACGCAGCGATCCTGCTAACCCAAGTGTACACTTATCTATATAGCAACAGAAGGAACTGTGTTTTTTAACATCACTCATCCTCCTCCATTGTCATGGAGGCACAGTCGGTCAGGTTAATAAGTGAGATGTGTGCCATGCAAATTCACTAGATGCACAATGTGCAGCTAGAGCACCTTGTAGATTTTTTTCTCTTGCTGTTAGTATTAACCACTTGTCATAAGTATACATAAGCAAAGATTTGCAAGTAGAATATCTGCTTCTCACGTCCAATGTTTTTAGTACATAGTACAAATAGGCAGTACAGTTCAATCCTTTTTCTTCCTCGATTTACAGTCCAGTAGAGTCATTTCCTTTTGCTCTTCAGACATGATTCCTGTAATGTTCTCTAAACAACCAACCAACAATCTGATGTTCAAGAATAACATCTTTTATTTGTAGATGAACACTAGAAAACTATTCCAGTAGCTCCAGAAGCGTGCAGTGAGCAAAAAAAAGATGTAATCTGTTTTGTGTCTAAGCGTTTTGATACATTTTATTGTGCATCATTCCGGTGCTTCCAAGCAGGTCAAAATAAACAGTCTGACCCAGGGGAGAGTGTTATTATGAAGCATATTAAGATGCATGTCCACACACCCTAGCTCTTCTGTTCTCTTGTATTTTGAAATGGACGCCATCACCATTAGAGTATGGGTGCAAACTGCATATTACAACAGTAAATACAGTACAAGATCAAAATATTTTATTTAGTATTTTTCTGACAATTCTCAGACAGACTGCAAGCTCACCACACTTTGCAGTTAAAATGTCTAGGTAACACTCAGTAAATTCACAAAAGTTTGTTCTGTTAGTTTTTAGATTTTTTGTGTTTTTTAATATAAAAATCTAAAAAAATAAACCTGCAAGAAGTCACAGACCTACAAAAGAGTTGTTAGTTGCAATATCTTGCATTAAGCCCCCAAATGCCTTTTTTTTTTTTTTTTTTGAGTCAAAGGTCACCGGCTGGGTTGATGAGGCGTTAGACGTTTTGAGGGAAAACAGGATGCTCCACTTCGACAAAGAAGCATAGTCTTAATAACAAAACCAACAACTGTAAAATGGAACAATTGTGTTGAGTGTTTGTCTGAGAGTCCAGTAACGGGAACAAAAAGGCACGTAGGTATGGGAGGGATTGCTGTCTGCAGCCTACCATCAGTTATAATACTCGACCTCCAGACCTGCTTAGGGAATTATCTAATTACAGGAAACATTTTTTTGCCTGTGGAAGATTGTGTGTGCGTGCGTGCGTACGTGCACGCACGCCGTTGAGTGCTACAGTGCATTTGTAACAGAGGAGGATGGTCATTATAGGAATCATCTCTGGGAATTCCAAGAATTAAGGCTAGATCAGTGAATGTGTATCTTTCGTGACAGTACTATGCGATTAATGGCATTTCATTTTTTTTTTTTTATTCGTCTGACATGAAATCGAGGGCGGGGACCGTGGGGCGGATGGGAATGGTCAGAAATCCAGTGAGATTAAGAAAACACTCCCGTGCAGGGCTCTACCTGGCACTGTGCTATTTTTTTTTTCTCTTAGTAGGCTGTTTCATCGTTGTTTGTGATGAAGCCTTCACTGCTGTACTAATGTACAGTGTGTGTCACATTTCTCATATTCCACTCCCGATTGGCTAAAAAAGTGTGGTCCGAGGTAGGAGTGGGGCAATTGGGGCAGTTGGACACCTCACAATACGATATCTATTGTATTGTGATAACACAATATATATACTATATCTGTGAGACATTAGGTTAATTAATATTACTGGCCAATAGGTGCATGGATCCTGCCTCCTCCAAGCAGTAACACTGACTGCAACTTGTCCACATTTGTCCACAACTTGTCTGACCACAACAGTGGATGCTACTAGTTCTAGCCTCGACACCCAGGCTTTCGTTTTCGTTCGCCTTGCGCGAAAACGGAAAGCCTGGACTAGCCTGTTACACGAAGTGGCCTTGAGGGGGGAGTCAACCTTCCGGGGTGGGCGTCGCTCTAAATCATGTGACGTAGAACAGCAGTGGACGGGCGTGGGAGGGGCCGGGGAAGACGACACGTTCGTGAGATCAAATCAGATCAGCTCGATCTGCCGTGTGGATCCCACGGCACCCCGCCCCCCAAGGCCAAAATCATTGAGGGCTAGACCAGGCTATACTAGTACTAACTAATCAATGCATCAGTGAACTAGAATAAGTGCCCTTCTGGGCACAACAAGTCACCAGGTCAGGCTGTGGCATTCTGGTGGTGATATAGGCCAATTTGAAAGCAGTGCCGTTTCTTCTTATGCCTCTGATGGCAATTGTATAATTTGATGCATTTAATCCACCTGTTGGTGGCTATAACAGGCCAACTTTGAAGCAGTAGTAGGAAGGAATATGACATATTGGAAGATCCGAGCATATGACTTTAGAGATGCTGTGTAACGATTTGCGGGATTTTTGGACATAATCTGGAGGAGTAATATTAAATGTGTTTTTACAATTATTTTTTACAAATTTGTCTCCTGGTGTGGACAAATGGGTAATGAAAACGTATTTGACAACTGAAATAAGATGGACACATCAGTTGTTTAATGATCACTTTTAATACAATTAAAGTGTTGAGCAGAACATGCGGTGAACCTGGACTGATTTCAGGTATTCTTCACAAACTTGCTTTATGCAGTGTAACGTTGGGCTCAATTTACTTTATAAAAGAACTGCGATATATCACAATTTTGATATACTGTATCAGCCAGCGAAGCCAAGTGTGTGGGGTGCCAAGTTAAATATGTTGTCGACCACAGCCCATATCAGTATTCTGCTCTACTAGACCATACCAATAAATTGCTAAACAAGGTGATCTCAGTCTAGGTTCCATTGTATCACGCCTCTTGCCATTAATAAACCTAGTCAGAGAGGATAGATTGGTGGTCTTTTGTGTCACAGGTGCAGCAATGGTTATTAGCGTACTGCCTTTTTATAGAGCAGGGGTTTTGCTGAATAAATAGTGGGCCCCGGTATGAAAAAGGTTGAAAACCACTGTTATAGATGTAGATGTGTGTGCGCATGCGCAGTGCAACACACGTGTAAAGATATTGGCAATTTCGTGTGGTGAGTTTTAGTTTGTCTTTGTTTTTGTTTATAGAACTAGGTCGCCTGGATACTGACTTGCTGTCAGAGAATGACATTGCTTTGGAATGTTGGAATGTGCAATTGCTTCACTATTTAGATTTTTACTGATAACAGAATTTGTTTGAGATTCTACTTTATGCCATTTTGAATGCAGGCGGTTTTGTTTGTGTGCAGTATGCATGTGTTTTGGTGGTATTTAGATTATGTACTGTACATGTATTGCAGGTTTAAATACATGCCACTTCCTGGGATTGTGTATAATTCATTGTACGCATTCCACAGCAAGGTCATTCAACTGATTGCTAATGTTGAAGGTCATGGAATGGCCAGCTGGTCAAAAGCATTCTGGGTTTGCTCCATCCAATCCATGCAGAATAGTAATAAGATCAGGAATAGGATTATATATTTTTGGTCAAGGACCCTTATTGATATGTCTCAAACATGTTTACTATAACATGTTTACTATTTCAAAATTAAGTGGCACCAGAAAAAATGTAGGCGCACCCACCAAGATATAAAGGAGCAGCAATATGCAGTTTGATGGCAGAGAGCACCTGTTTTTCTACAATCAACTCTTTTGGTCACGCTTGTTAATTACAGCGGCTCTCACAGTTATATATTTAGGTTGCACAGGTTAAGATTCAGTCACATTTGTGACCAGAACTGTTGCAAATTCTAACCCTGCTGCTTGATCATATTTTAATATATGATTGAATATGATTTGAGTGTCAATATTATATTGTAATGTTGATGATATAATATACATGACGTTATATATTATTAATAACAAAACAGTTACCGGTATATTATGGGATGAATTCTGGAAGGACAATACCTTAAAACAAATTAGCAGTGGATCAGGGGTAGAGAGGAGCAAGAACTTAACTCCTAATTGCTCCTGATGTGCTGGTCAGTGCCTTGCATGGTTTCTTCCGCTGTTGGTGTGTGTGAATAGGTCAATGGGATCTACGATCTATGTAAAGCACCTTGGATAAAGATGCCATATAATTGCATCATTTACTCATCCCTGAAATATCTATCTCCTCCAAGAGCATGAGTTGGGTAAATTCAACTCTGATGTTGAGGTTATTAAAATATGTCTATACCCAGCCAGTGTTGCGTGTGAAGAGAGGGGCCCTATCATATCAGCTGTGTGAAAGTTGAACAGTCACACTTGCCGCAATCTGCTTTTTCACTCTCCAGGTCCTTTATCCAGCCAGCACATTTTTCCTGTGGGTTATTCTAACCATCCCTCTACAGGAAAGCCATTCCCTGTCGCTGCTTCCTATCCTGAGTTTTCCCCCCTAGCCTTTGGAGAGCTGGACAAAGCCTTTTCCCTAACATTGTCATCTTTGAGTTATCACTCAGCAGTCCTCCCAACATACAGTGTACTTCAACAGTTCCTCCTGACCTGATGTGTTACAGGCATACTGAACATGTGTTCCACCGAAACACATAGGACGACTTGCTTTTCAGCCGAGGTTAATATTTTAGGTTGTTATTAGACAACAATAGAAGATGGTGTTCTTTGTTTTTCCATTTCCTGCTTTCTTTATTTTCAGCTGTTTTTGACAGGGAGTAAGGGCATTTGAGCTTGGTCCTCAATATGTATTTTATAAGAAAAATATATGGTGGTTTGGTTTATTATTTACATCTTTTTATTATTTACCCTAGTCCTAATAGATTCCATATCTGGCCACAAAAGATCACTGGATCTACTGAATGTAACAGACAGACATATTAAGCCCATTAAAAATAAAAATACATATTTAGCCCTGTGCTCGAATGCCCCCGCCCCTCTGTCAAAAACGGCTAAGGTTTTTGACAAACTCCCTATATTAAAGAAAGCAGCAACTGAAGAAAAAATAACACTCGTTTTTTACTTTCTCTTATAACAACCTAGAACATGAACCTTTATTTGAAAGAGATTGTCCTTTATACACTTACAGGAACACTTTCACCCAGTTTCAAGCTAATGCTCATTATATGGACCCAGGTTTATTTTGTTAAGTGCAAAATCACTTTGGTACAAGTTTTCGCGCATGCGGTTATCTTGCCATGATTTTGATTTTATTTCAAATGTGGACAAGAAATCAGAAATTGGTGAATTAGAAATTGGTAATTCTGCTCCTCATTGACATTGGAAGCTGAAATTGTTCTTACAGTCACTTTTAGAAAGTAAGCAAACACAAAGTTGTTTTGCACTTTATGCGAGAACAATGGCTTCTATTATAACATGCTAACTTTAGAGGAAGAGAAAGCCTGCAGTTTCTATTAGATTTCCCCCTTGTCATGATGTCACTATTGTAGCATTATTTTCTTCTATCCATGTACCATATAAATGAGCACTAGTGCACACGAATTACAATACATGAAGATCGGTTGAAAATGGATGAAGTCATCCTTTACGCTGGCAATGTAGGGAAATAACATAGTTGATCTACAAGCTCACTGCGTATTGTAAACTTATTATAGACCTGCTATTTTTGGCATTGCCTGCTCACTGTGTGTTGCAAGCATGTAGATCTACTATTTTTATGATATTGCCCTATTTTCATCTATGATGAACTACCCAAGATAAGGATGCTAGATTGAAAGTGGTTAATCCACAGTGAATGTATCACACGCCAAATCCTGGCAATTGTAAGCTCTGTCTGTATGCCATATCATCATTTCATAAATCACCTCTCAGTGTTATTTACTATGCGGCAGCTTCTTCCCATGCAGTATCCTGGTTTGTGCACACAATGAGGTTGTTTTCTTTTTGTTCTGGGGTTCCAGGAACACGGGGGTCTTCTTCGAATCTACCCGGAAGGAAAAGCCCAGTATGCCGACATCGAGCCCAAATTTGACAGGTTGCTGCTATTCTGGTCAGACAGACGGAATCCTCATGAGGTCCAACCAGCTTATGCCACCAGGTCAGTGTACCTACCACTGTCCAGCCTACCTGAATAAAATGCATGACATGGATAGCATGCTGTCCTGTCCTAAAATGATTGTGTTACAATAGACTGATCGCTAGTTATCCTGGACAAACCCTTATGATTACCCTCTCACAGGTATGCCATCACAGTGTGGTATTTTGATGCAAATGAACGAGCCAGAGCAAAAGAGAAATACTTAACAGGTAGGCTTTGCGTGTGTAAGTTCAATGATGATGTTTGTTGTTATGTATTGCCCTTTCACTACCATTTCCAATTATAACCGGTTGCTCTGTCTCTCTTTGTTTGTGGCCAGGTGTTGGAGAAAAAGGAGTGAAGGTTGAACTGAACAGACCAACAGAACCTAGCTAATGGGACGCTCAAGCCCTCTGTTGTGTGTATGTGTTTTGCGTGTGTGTGTGCGTGTGTGTGTGTGTGTGTGTGTGTGTGTGTGTGTGTGTACATGGCTAATTGAGACATTGGGTCATTGACCCATCCTTGTTGAAAAAAGGAAACAGTGACTTTTCTATTCACTTTTCATCAAATCTGGGTAACAAAACTGACTTTGAATGTGATTACATCGTAATCTAAGGGACAGATTTTTTCCTCCCTTCCTTTTCAGTGAAGAAGGCACATAATTAAATAAAAAAAAGAAAAGACTCCAGACATGAATTGAGACCAGAGAGACACTTTTCACCTTCCATCATTTGCATAGTGGGTTTTTGCAGTTAATTCCTTTATGGTACAGTGTTCTACCAACGCTTATTGTGTCAATGTTTTTCACATGATAAGCTGTCATAAGCTTTGTTAAAAAAAATATGCTTGTGTTTTCGATAAGTGATCTGAATAAAAAAGAAAAATGTATTTCTGATAGTTATCTTGTTGCTTTCGATTGTGTGCAGTGTCTGCTGCCCTCTAATTTTTTTGTTTTGTGTTTTCTGTGAGGTTAGTCATGGTGGTAGTTGGGCAGTTCTTGTCGGCTGAGAGCATGGGTGTTACTGCCTTGTTAATGGTAAGCAGGCAGTATGTGTCAATAGTCTATGGTAGCTGTATTCCATGTTTTGCTACCTCTGCACCAAGAGAAGTTCAGTTCATCCGAGAATTCTATAACCATTTCCGCCGACTGCATTTAAGACTTATTTGATCTCCAGTGCATGCACTGAATTGGCTTTTTGGGGCGTAGAAGGTGATGTTAATAATAAATTATGTTCTTAATGACACCAATAATAATTTTCTATATACTATATATGGATTGGCAAGCTCTATACAAATTTAGTAAAAAGCTAACATGAGTGTATGTGTTTATATGTGATTCATTGAATTCAAAATTAAATTTGGAGAATTTATTATATAAATAATATAACTTGTAATCAGAGTCAGGGGGACTCCAAAGTAAAGCATAGGAATGGTGATTCCTAATCTATGAAATGACTGTTGCATCAGGAACGACGAATAGCTACCACCTTTATCGGAATGTAAGAAAGCCTTTAGTTTAGGCTATACTGTATAAGAAAGGAAGAACTATCTGCCAGTATAGTAGGCCTATAAAGACTGCTAACCATATGAGTAATTGTAATAAGTAATTGTAAACTAAACTACAGTCAGATGAGTAAATTGGCTGCTCAGTTTTTACAAAAATGTTGAATGACACAAAACCATTGCATCATTGTATTAATCTCTACTCCATATAGCATGTCATCATGTACTACAGATTACTGTAGTCATTCTTGATTGTGTCCCAAATAGCAGTGTCACAGTGCCATCTTGTGGCGGTTGTGACTTGCCTCATGGAGAGAGGAGTGCAGGTTTTGATTATTAATGGACAATGCATCAATATACAGTATCTGAACAGTAAAGGCATCAATGCGCAAAGCAGAAAACATTACTTTTGGCTATTCAACTGGCCGTGTTGATTCACTTTATTACATGTATGACCTATACCGTTTATTGTAATTATACGATTCTTTTTCTATTTTACTCTACTACACAACCCCCACATCTAGTCTTATCCCTAATCTTGTTTTAATACTACAACAAAAGAGTTTGGGCCTGTAGGTATGAGTCCCTCACATTATACATGATTGATAGCCCATACTGTACTGTATATGGAGGTATATGGATCTCTGTATCTGTCTGTCCATGTCCTTTTTATGGCCATATATGATATCTCTGCCCATCCTTGTCCCTTTTATGAGTATGCCACATGGAGATCTCTGATATCGTCAGTATATGCCCATATATGGGTTACTGTAGCTCCTGATGTAGACCAAATGAGGTTGGACAACGTACTCCATTTAGTGACACATTGAGTGTGACACATTGCCTGCCCGGCGTCCAGTCCTCTTGATTTTAATACAGGATAGTCTGTATTTTGGGCAGAGAATGAATTTCTCTCCAGTATTTCTTCACCAAAGGGTAGGCCCGAACTACTACTACATGACTACTGTCTATGAAATGTCCTAAAACATGACATTGCATACAAACATTAAAGAATATATTAAGAATTATCCAACAAACTATATACAGTGTGTGTGTGGGGGGGGTGTTCAGAGTCAGTCCAGAATATATAACAGATTTGTACAAAGAGTGTGCAAGTTCATGTGCCCATAAGAGGACTGTATGTAATGGCTGTGCAAAAACGGTATACTCTGACTTTGTTGTACGTCGGTGTACAAGACTGTCGAGTTCAAAATGTTCATCCCTGTCTGCATCAATCAGTCCGAGTGCCCAGGGAAATCCGCAGCCTTGAAAACTGTGCAAAATAAAATAAATAAATTAAAAAAAAAAAAAAAAAAAAAACGCCACAGGTCAGAGGGTTGCCAGGAACCCATTAGTATGGATTTAGCTCTTCTGGCGGGGGTGGGGGGAGGTGAAGAGGAGGAGGAGGTGGAGGATCTTCCCCACTGATGTAGGCTGTGATGCTGCTGCTCCTGCTCTCCCAGTCGTAGCTGTCTGCAGACAAACTGGCAGTGAGAGAGACGAATACAAAGAAGACCATGAATGAGCCCTTTATTAACCCTCCTCAGCAAACATGTATCTTTGGTCCCACTATCGGAAGACAAAATGGAGGCATTGATTGGAAACGGCCATCACCCACTGAGAATCAAACCCTTGCATATTGGGATATTGTATACAATGACAAGAGGTGCCCTTTTACCTACCTGGCTTGGATGTTCTGGGGGATGATGCTCCAAGCAAGGTCGTCATCACTGTCATAGCGGCGTGGGTTGTCAAAGAAGTATGCTCGGGATGAGAAGACATGACCTGGGATTCCTGGTCCGCTCTGCAAGGCCAAGCCAGACGCCAAACACAAGCTACAGTATCAATACAATCAAATCCTGCATGTGTATTTGTTTTATTCATTCATTAATTGTAACACAGGGCTTTTGTGACCTTGGCAGTTAAACTGAATGATCACACAATACTCACCCTATCTTGGGTAGGCCGTCGGACCCTGAAGAAAAAGACCACCAGAGAGGTGGGCAGAAGTTCCCACACGAACAGGACCACTCCAAAGACTACATAGCCAGCATTGCCCAGGGTTGACCGCAAATCTGCCTGAAAGACAAGACAAGTAAACCACTACATTATATACAATTCTCATTCTAAACGCAAAAGTATGTATGTACGTGGAAAATTACACAATTTATACCAAAATGACTATATGAATATAAAAATGCATTTAGTGAAATATAAGTGTGGTGTGACTCCACAATACTTTGCTAAGAAGGTACAAAATATATAATACAAGGTAAAGACTTATACTTCAAGAAAGCTATTCACTGATGATTGATGATTGACTGCATCAGTACATATATCGGTGTGGAGAAAAACGGAATTACACTATTTAATTTGGAATAGCATCATCATACTTGGTTACTGAGATAGGATGTGTCAGCTATAGATCTTGATATGAGTTGCATCTAAAGGAACAATATACACAGAATACAATACAGTAGGCCTAAGTTTACCTGGTCAGATACATTGTACCAGTCATAGTCAAATGAGTTGATGCTCTTGTTAGAGAGACCTAGGACCACTAGATTGTAGCAGGCCCTTGATGCATACATGAGGATGACGGTGGCTCCTATAGCTGTCACCTGGCACACTGATGTCCCCTGCATAGAGGTTTGAAACACAGCGACAATGACATTTTTTGAACTGTGGAATTCTAGTATTAATGGGTAGAGACCTCTAGTGGGCAAGCCAGTGTCATGCAAGTGGTGATGTGGCCACTATTGCTCTCATAAACATAACTAATTTGTACATTTTATGTTGTTTATTTGTTTTATATTGAATTATTCTCTGATATTGTTATTTGCATATTAAAATGATTAACATAGAAATACAATAACAAACAATTGATCCTCATTTATTAGTCATGAGTTTTCTTTGTGGATAAATGTTTACCTGTGAACTTCATGGGTTCATAAGTGCAATAGTTTCCACTGCAACTACCACCCAAGTATAACATTTTTAATTAAGTACCATTGCTTGAAAGTGGTTGTATGATATGATATACAATTAAAAACAAAATTAGGTAGTTGTCATGGTTATTATACTGTATGTATGACAAAGTTATGGTATTTTTAATGGGTAAAACATAGCTTGAATTTTGGTATGATAGATATGAAGAAGAAGAAATCCCCAAACTGCAAATGTAATACAACTCGCAAGAGCCTATTGAAATATGCTTTATTTCAGTGGATTTTGCTCAGGCCAGGTGATTAAAAACCTTCGGCAAATCAATGGTTACACAACCATGCTGTTTGATTCCTCAAGCTTACAATACATGTGCACTGAATAAACTCAGTCAGAACATAGTGCAGGTACTGTTGAGGTTGGGATGTTTGAGAGCTCCCAAATGACCCCTTTCCTTACACTTAAGGCGTTTAGCAGGCGGCCTTATGCAGAACGACTAAAAGTGTGAGGTCGGACACTCAGACTCAAAGTAAGTAGCCATGAACCCTAGTTAAACAACACCAGCTATTTTTGAGAGCTATAAGTGACATTGAGGGAACCGAGTGGGGACTACTTGGGTTGGACTGTGACATTCGAATCTAGTAGCATGTCCTAGAGCTGTACCACTGTACTTGCACATCATGCTACAGAAACAACTTAAGACATGGGCTCCTAACCTATGGGCCTCATGGCTCGGCAAGGCTTACATTGCTAAACATAACTTATTTTAACACATTGTCTTACCTTGGATTCCAGGTAAATGTTGGCTAGTGACATTTTGGCAATCTTATAAAGGCACAGCGAGAGTGAGACTGCACACAGGACAAAAAGTGTGTCATTAATGGTCACCCTGACCAGCACAATGGTCTGTGCCCTGGCAGAGGCCATCTTCACCAGTATGGCACATGCCAGGTTGACCACCAGGAACACCAGACTAATGAACAGGAAGAGCAGGTACAAGGGAAGTCTAGGGATCAGACACAACATAATTACACACTTACTGTAGATGCTGCAATATCTGATACATACTATAATCATGTCATGTTTTGTTTCAATCATTTTATTTACTGTAACTATCAAATACATGTATATGTTTTTCTATCAGCTAATTAAATAAATACAAATGAATTAAATAATGCTGAGATGTAATATATTTTTCTAGTTCACGAAAGACTTTCTAGTGATTGATCATACCTGTATTTTAGAAGTTCTGGTGTATATTTGGACTTTGCTTTGAAAACAACCTGTAGAAGAAAAACAATCTGTCATGCTAATGTGTCACGGATTCTGGAAAGGCTGTTTCGCTTCTGTATCATATCTCCTAAGAGAAACTGCACCTCCTTGAAACAGGAACTTCTACATGAGTGTACACACACATTTGCGTCATGTCATGGTGTACATATGTACATAGAGTTATGCTTTGTGGCCTGGCTTGACATTTGTGCTAATTTGCAGAGTTAAATCAGTGCAACTAAAAGGGTTGTTCTAAAAATAAGTATATGAGAGACACTATACAAGACTGTATGTATGTTTTGCTGTTAGTATTACATTGTATGAACTATAAGACGCCACACAATCATTATCAGCTATAGTTGGCTGTGGTATATATTGCGTTGCACATACTTTTTATTACAGCATTTAAGCCGATACATGTTGTTGTCTTTTAACCTTGGAAAAGCAAGCGTTTTGTTGACATATGGTGATTAGTGAGGGATTTGTCACAGCATTAGACTACATCTCATGGTAAGACTCCGTAGCTACCCAGAATCAACACTTTGTCTGTTTTGTTGACTTATGAACGAGAATGAAATGAGTGAACCCCTAATCTCTAAACTCCTCTTAGAAGCCTATAGCTGTCAAGGCAAATAATACAGGAGCAGAAACGTGATATGTGTGTGACAGTGTATAGTATAGCACTCACCTGTGCAAAGTAAAGGTTCATGAGACACAGGGTGAAGAACTGCAGGCAGACAGGAAAGCAGTAGAGGAGCCAGAATAGAAAAGGGCTCAATTTGTTCGCTGCTACAAAGTTCTTGAAGTAGAAAGAGAAGAGCACAGCACGAAGGGCCGACCACAGCAGGCACAGGAACAAGAACACTGTTTGGTAACTGAAGCGCTTGTGTCTGTAACGCAGGACCAGCCAGAGCTGGATGTAGATGAAGATGAAGAGCAGAGAGTAGAAGACAGTGTACACCACCGTCAAGCCCAGGGTGACATAGACAGGCACTGCCGGACTGAGGGTAGGGGGAGGCAGAGACTGGTGGTCCCCCTGCTGCAGCAGCTCTGTCTCCCTCACAGGGGCCTCCATCGCTGGCTCTCCCAGGCCAGGGAGTTGAGAAGAAAAGAGGGGGCCCACTCCTCCTCGCTTGCCGGCTTCCGTCCTCACACACAGCCTGCTTAGCCTCCCCTGGCTACAGCGATGCACACACCGGCTGCAGCACGCATAGAAGAGGAGAGAGAGCCTAGAGCGGGAAGAGGAGAAAAAGAAAGGGGGCAGAAATGCGTGGTGTGAATAGAGGTGTCAGGAGCAGAGGGGGAAAAAGGAGGAAAGCGGAGGAGAGGAGGGGTGGAGAGAATAGAGCTGACTTCCTGCTGCAGCGCTTTGTGAGCCAGAGGCTCAGGCACATGATCAGCATTGAGAATGAGCCGTTTGTGAGGAACAGTGGAGCAGGAAGCTGCTCTGCACTGTAGCTGGGAGTTCAGAGGGAAAGGAGGAGGAGTAGTACAGTACCACCTCCCCTATATCCATTACGTTATGCTACGCATCAGCTGACGCATTCTACAGTATACCTTTAACCCTCTACTGGAGCTTCCCAGACTACGGTGCAGCTCCCAAGAGATGCTCTCACTAAGCAGTAGTGATAATAAATGACAATTAACATTATTTATAACAGTCTGTTCAAACAGGGAAGAGGCACGAGCAGACACTTTCCTACCCCAGGCTATAAGACTGCTAAAAAGAGAAAAAAGATATGAATGTCTTCTGTTGTATTACAGCCTCGTATGCTGATCTGGGGTTGATGAGTTCAGTATTGTGTATGTATTGTCTATTATTGAGCAGCCCTGCCCATCCTTGTGTCAAAGAAATAATTCATATAGAACAGCAGAATCTTGCTTTGTGTGTCATGTACTGTATGAGTCGGCTCGGTTCCAGTGACCTTGATTTGTTAACAAGGTGGCAAGGGAAGACCCAGAATGTCACAATTATTCGAGCATGGGTGGCAGGAACTTCAGTCATAGACACTGCTTATGACTAAGATTCGTCAACAGTAGCAAGAGCGGCTAAAGCGACATCTGCATTTTGAATTGCATATATTTTGAACGAATGTTGCAACATCCATCCAGCAGTCCTGGCCCACATACCGTGTAGGTGTTAAGTTATAAAACCTGTCAGTGTTCCGTCTGGTAAAAGGGTGTTTCAGCAGAATATATTACTGTATTGATTTATGGTATATTCAGGCACATAAAGTGACTGTTGCTAAAAAATGTGTTCAAATAAGCTGATTACACATTAGTGGGATTCTGAAGTTAATCACAAATCCAATGAAATTTGACTATCTACAGAACTTGGTTCAGCCAGAGGTTCAGGCCAGGGTCTATTATGATCCTCGGCAGAGTTTGTTATGGTTGGTAGCAGACAGTGTGGTTTGTTTTGTTTTCACAGGATTGGGGCATGTGAACATCAGGAGACCTTTGGGGAGGTCGCCCCAATTCACATTTGACTCCATCAACACATTTTTCATTCTGCATACACACCACCCTGTTTTTATTGTCCTGTGGACTTGGAGACAACACTGTACGACTGTGATTCTGTGTTCGTTTAAAGGGGGCATACATGATGTGTTTTTGTTTAACGGTTAAACATTTTTTATCGTAGTTATTTATCGTAATTATTGTTATCGACTTTTTTTCACTGACAGGGGATCCAGCTTCTCTCTAGCTCTTTAGTAAACCAATGTTATCCTATCAGGAGATTGTACTCTTTTTTTCTCTGTTTAACCACCACCATGTTCTCTGTTTCCAAATGGACACATTGTATTGTACAATCTATACAAATGGCTAAATTACCACATTTATTGCATTGAGAATATTGAGACAAAGTACTGTAGATGTTTGTACAAACATATGACTCTGAGTAATTTGATAATATGAGTGGAAACATTGAGCTAAAAACATTGCCACCAGCCTTTCTGAAAGCAAAAACGAAAGAAAGAATGATACAATTCTGTACCCCTTGCGTCAGGCCACTGGTTCCCAGGCAACTTGGACAAAGAAAAACACTCACTCAAACATTAGCAGGTCACAGTTAGTGACATCACTGACCCCAGGTTAAATAACCCCTTACTCACTGTAACTCCAAATGAAGGTGTGTGTGTGTGTTGTGGTGTGTGTGTGTGTGTGTGTGTGTGTGTGTGTGTGTGTGTGTGCGCGCGCGCACGCGTGCATGCGCATGGACTACCATGGACTACCAAAGTGAGTAAGAAGATACAGTACATAGCACTACTAGCCAGGAGATTGAGGCCAATCATTGATAGCACAGGATAGAAGTTTGCTGCCTGAAAGCTTTTACAGACATCCTTCACAAAGGTATTCCACACTTACCTGTGTGTTGTATGTACTGTATGTGGATATAGGGTACCATAGAAGTGTGGTTGAAAGCTGGCTGGATCAAAGTTCCAGATGACTGGAGATGATGCTGGAGGGCAAGTCTGGGGATGAACAAAATGATCATTTTAACCACACTTAGAGGCCATTCAATCAATGCTAAAAAGGGGCGTAACCCAAAATAAATGGCCAAAGTAAGAGTATCGTATATACATTAGTTGTAGGATGTGACAGTACCTGATCCTAGGATCTGGATTTTGGGACACATACAGTGATTTGCATCAAGCTATCATAAGACCAGTGTTGGGAAATATTACTTCGTAAGTAATATTATTATATTATTAGTATGTTAGTAATATGTCCCAACACTGCATAAGACCTACTTTTTTTTCAAAAAAAAAAAAAAAAAAAAAAAAGGAAATCTGAAGATTGTCCCTCTCAGAAACATTGAATGACTGAGTTAACTTCTTCCTCCTGAAAAGATTGTATATAATGTAATGTAAGAAGGATTCCATTAACATTTGAGAAACAATGATGTTCCTTTATGTCCATTAGCCTACTCTTATTATGCCCTGGTAACTAAATTGGATGATGGTATATTCTGTTTTCATTCAGCATGCATTCAGCTATACCGTGGCTGTTGTGTGTTAGCCTTTTGCTTTTGTTGTGTTTTGTTTTGTATGGGGGAAAAGATGTACATATATGACTATAAAGAAATATATATTGTTTTTCATTAAAACAGCATTAGTGGATGAATTAACACGTAATTAATCAATGTTATTTCATAAAGAATTGATCTTATTCATCTATTTTTATTATTATTATTTTACATTTTCCATAGTAATATTTTGAGTAAACATAGCAAGTCCATGTCATAACCACAAGGTGGCACTGTAGAGCTGTGTTTAAAATGAATCAACACAAGCTACAGTGTGAAGAGGACACAGAGTGTGAATATAGGCCGTAGGCAGTAGAAATAACTCGTCTAATGACTCACAGTGGTTCCAAATCCAGTGTATACGGGAGGTGGCTCGATCCTGTTCGGTGCTCCTTTCTTGGTTCTGTAGGCCTATAGGTAGAAAAGTGACAATGAAGTGCAATGAATTCAACCAAAACAGAACCAAGTTTCACCCATCCAGATTACCGCCAGCATGCACCTCATTATCCCAGCTGGGGTCGTGTTTGATACCCATTGTGGCATGCCTCTCTAATGACTAGTGTATGGTACAGTGCCTTTTGTGATATTGTCCTTTATGCAATGTTTGTTTCAGTCAACATGGTCATGAGGGGCCTGTTGGCAGGAATTGGTCCATCCTCTAATGTCCATGCTCTGATGGCATCTTGGCACGAGTCCAAATCTCCTAATACAGACAGAACCAGTGTGTATCTGGAGACACTGAAACCTGCTGTCTATACTGGGGACCACCTGGAATCCTCTCAAAGACCACTGGTGGTCCCGGACCACTGGTTGAAGACCACTGGTCTAGGCATCATGTTATTTGGACACACGGGCCATATGTGGACACCCGAAAACAGAAATCACTAATAAAAATCAGTGTTGAAAGGCTACTGTACTGTCAAACGCATGGTAGGCCTATTATCTAGCCTCGAAAGCACACCAGTTTTGAATCAGTCAGTGGCAGTAGTCACTATTTAGGTAAAATTTAATTTAGGGTAGAAACCGGGGAGGGGAGCACAGCGGCATACTTGTCATTTTTTTCTTTCGAAGAATGTCTTATTTGATTGTCCGCGCCCCTCTCAGCTCCGCCTCTGGTGTGTGTCTACTTCCACCGAACTGCACGGAGGAGGGAAGCTTTTTTGGAATCACACTCGAATGGTTGGCACACCACCGCCCCCCGAGGCTCTGCCAGAGCGTAAGCCGCGCCCTCAGCGTGGAAATAGGCAGCCAATTGGAGAAGGTGTGGGAGTGGTTCACGTTCTTGGGGGGCGTGGTGTGCCAGCCATTCCAGTGTGATCGCAAATCAAGCCACAGTGTGTGAGCACGGTGTGCGTCACTCACACTCTCTGTGTACCTGGCTCTGAGAAAAGCTGCTGACTGCCCAGGGGGTTCACTAATATCTGAACGGCTGCTGACACAATGGGTTGGCAAAAGCAATGCTGCGTGGCCTGGTGTGTTGTGTCTCTACTACTCGGACTTCTGGCTTCTTCCGCGCGTGGCATAACACGGACAGAACTTTTCCCGTTTGGCCACGGCGCCAGAGACCATTCCCTGGAGCAGGGGAATGACCAGACGCACCGGCTCTCTCTGGACGGCCCGTGTTGTTCTATGACGGGACTTTCCAAAGCATCTTTGTAAGTTCAACGTACGGTACGACACTAACTCTAAACTTTATCCATTGATTGAGCACAATACAACTACGCGCTATTGCGCATAGACCAGTCAGTGGTTCCCAAAGTGGGGAGGGACCCACGGGTTCCCCCACCTAAATGATACTTTAATTGGAACCAAATGGACCCGGCCTTAGGGTCTGTTACTCAGCAAAAGGATCCAACACTCCTAACGGGTCAAATTTGTTCCATTTAAACACTTGAATTAATATTAATTTTGCAATAGAAATTTGCGGGTCCACAGATAGAAATACTATTAGATATGTCAAACTGGGGCTGCTTGAAAGGAAAAGGTTTGGCAACCCATGGCGAATTGGTGTCAATTTGGGGCTCCTCGGCACGAACAATGTTTGGGAACCACTGGCATAGGCTGTTCAAGGGAAAGTCCACCCATTTTCAATATATTACTATTTTCACAATTATAGTAACTATATTACTATAGAATTGTGAAAATAATAATAAAATAAATAGGTCCTACATAAAACGCTCAACCATTCCCCATTTTCTTAAAAAAAATGAGGTCTGGGGGAAAAAAATAAATATTTACATCATGGTGAATCACATCTTGATTGCATCATAAAGAAAAACGAGGTCTGGGGGAAAAATAAATATTTACATGGTGAATCACATCTTGATTACATCATAAAGATGTGATTCGCCATGTTAATGATAATATTTTTTTTTTACATTATTATTATTATTACCCTTATTACCCTTATTATTATTTTCACACATTGTAATGCATATTAATGAATCCCCCCTTTGAGCACCCAAGACCCAAATACACAGACACCACAGCACTCTTTTTATTTTTGAGATTTGAGTCATCTTTATAACTCATTTTGAGCTAAATGATTTTCAAAGGGGCAATGCAATGTGTCCATGGGATGGGGCTTCATACCCTTTTCCCCTGTTGTACTTCTGAGAAATTCTTATTTGTTTATCATAGGCTACTTGGCTCCAATACCTTGTGGAATGCATGTTTGGCAGGCCCTGCATTCTCACTCAGCTTCCCCATGGGGTTATCGTTTTACTATTGACCATGACCAAGCTGGGCCAAAGTTAAAAGCCTGAGCCCCTATTTTGCAATTCATCTAAAACAGTGGTTTTCAACCTTTTTCATACCAAGCAGGGCCCACTATTTATTCAGGATTTGAGCCACGGACCACCATTTGAGGACATTTTATCCCCACACACCCCAAAACCACAGATTTCTTTTGATTTTGTCCACAATTCCAGGCTGGATTTCGAAACCAAAACGGGCAAACATAGATTAAAATTGGCCATTCATCTTCTACATCCTTCTACATCCTCTAATTATGTGGGTTGATTCAGATGATGAATATTTTAACTCTTGATAGTGTAAACATGAAACCAAATGGACCCGCAACCACCTGGAACTCTCTCAAAGACCAATTGTTGGTCCCCGGGCCACTGGTTGAAAACCACTGTTGTAAAATACACTCACTTCTGATTTTGTGTAAATTCTAGTGGAATTAGTGTTGTTTATACTTCAATTTAGCCTGCTATTATGTTCTGCCAAAAGGTATAAATGTACACTGACATCAAAACAAACACATTTTATAATGGTGTCAAAATATGTGCATGGTTCTGTGAATTTCTATAAAGTGATTGTTTTGAAATGAAAATCTTAAGATTGTGTCCTGTGTATAGAATGATTCAATCATTCATGGCATTGGTGACATTTGGCCTAAAGCTGCACTGTTGTGTTGTGGCATAGAGTGCTGGTTGTGTGGACAAATAGCCCTCTATCCTGTGATTCTCCTTGTCAAAGAAAAAATGCTGCCTCTTTGTTCTGATTGTACAGTAGATTATATGGGCTGTGATTATGCTATCAGAGTGTAATTTCATACAATAGGTATATCCATTGAAATCAAGCATTCTGTATTTGCCCAGACTCTAGTGACATTTTGAAGTAGAGAAGCTCATACCATTGCATTCTCCATGACCAATTCCCCCAGTATGCTCTAGTAAATGCTAAATAGTTGCTCAGTTCTATCTTTTACCGCATGGTCTGAACGGTAACATGGTTAACTTGCAGACAGACAGTCATGTCAATATTGAGTTAAAAGGCAAATGCATCTCTTCCAGGCCAGAAACAGGTCACTTTAGATTTTTTAGATATCACTCTTGAACCATACTGGTAGGTGCCTAAACTACCTTAGCACCATTTTGCACATTACCACTACTACAGTGTCTCCCCATAAAGCTTCCTTGGCTCCTGCCAGCTACAACGTACACATCCCTGGCTAGGCAACCAAATGAGCTCGCAGACCACCCCTTTGTGGTTGATGGCTGGAATTTATAACCCCTAATATGTCATATGACAAATAGTGAAACTAACTGAGCTACAACATCATAACGTGTTATGTGTTGTTCTACCAAACCTGAAAATCTTAGCCAACCGGCATGGAATGGGAAGAGATTAACACACTGTATGAAGCGAGGGGCGCTCTTATCAACGTACAACAAAACTCAATGCAATTTTCATTGATTGGGAATGTTTTTGTAGATTTGCTCGCCCTTACACTCGTATGTGACGTTGATGTTGATTTGTCAGTCAGTGGCATTATATTACATAGTTT